>VZSC01017090.1:406255-466107 GCA_013398225.1 Steatornis caripensis
GTGTTGCATCCCTGCATGTTCTGACAACAGTCCTATATTCCTCCCAAGTAGCTAGTCCTTTTTTCCACATCCTGTGTGGAAAACATTATGAGCAGACAGATCACCAAGATCCCTACAATCTCCACTTGAGCATCTTAGGACCCTATGCAAAGAAGGAAATGACCGTGTGGAGAGGAGAAAGCATCACCTCTGAAACACAGAGCCCCATTCGAGAGCACGGGCAGCATATGTCCCAGTGGCTGGTGAATAGCCATAGAGTATATTGCCATCATAATGCAAAGAGACCAAGCTGGAGACTCTCCAGCTCTTTCCAGAGCACTCTCTAAACCTTATCACAGAACTACAGCGCCTAAACAAGCCTCACCAGTTTGGATATCACATTGCAGATGAGGGCTTGGAAACACTTCCCGTTCCTGGCTCTGCCTCTTGACACGTTTATGTCGCTTCCTCCTCCTCTTCTACTCCTTTCCTATGTAGCCCTTTGCAGCGCTGTGGGGAGCTGCTGTGGGTGGAGAGCTTTTGAAAGCTCCTGGGTGTTGCAATTTCTACCTACTAGAGAAGAGAGAAAAATCCCAGCAGAGAAACATTACTGAGGACAAGGGATACAGCATCTCCTCATTGGCTCCCCACACTCAGCAGTGATGCATACCTGGGAGCACGAGGCATGTTTATTACCCACTACATGCACAATCTAGGAGATTTGTTTGTGCCAGAGCAAAAAGTGGGGTCAGGCTCAAGAGCATGGATGCTGTGATCTATGGATGCATGCCCAGCTGCTGGGATTAGAGGTGCCTTGTCCTCAGCAACTTTAAGAGAGTTCAAAAGCAGCGACACGCAAGACACTAAAGCAGCCACTCTCCAGAGTAACTGACTTCAATTTGGCTGTCCCTGCAGGGAGTTTAAGGAGTCTCCTATCCAAATGTGCCAGGACAAAAGACCTGGGTTGCCTTGACCCTTCATTAGAGAGGACTGGTGGTAATAAAAAGACTATTTTAATTTTTATAACTCTATCAATATACATGATTCTATGCTATTTAAAAATGCAGTGGAAGTTTCACAGAATTTGGAGGCAGGGTTTCCAGGAAAAGACCCCGTTAGTACAAGTGTTGATCCTCATGGTCCAGGGCAAGCACAGCGTGGGTTGTGCCTGAAGCCTTCCCAGGAGAAAAGGTTGCGCTTCATGAGTAGTATCAGTGGTTTTAATGGGAGCATTTGTTAGAAGACTAGCTGTACTTTGAACTAAAGTTGGAAAGATGCAACACAGCAGCTGTGACTTGTGAAAGCAGTGTAGGCAAATACAGCTTTAAATGACGTTTGTAGCCCTGAGTTTTGGCCTGCTGGTGGTGGTGGCCCCACTGGAGGTTTGAATAGCCCAGGCACCTGGATCAGCCCACACAGCCTCGGCTAAATAAAGGGACCTCATTGATCATTTTGCTGCTATACTGCTTGTTCCCGTTTCAAGATCACCAATGACCATGTCAAATAATGCGATCCCCTGGTACCAAACCTTATTGTATCTCACTAACGGTGTTTTACCATAATGAAAATTGGCTGTTTATTCCTCTTATTTTTCTTTCGCTTTCTAGCCTCACTCTAGTTTATTATGTTGCTTTGACTCTGGCTAATTAGTTTACGTAATTCTGTCTTAAAAAAGACTTTGTCAAAAGTTCTTAGGAATCCAATAGCCTGTAGCAACCAATTCTCCATTGCCTTTTTATCCAAAGAAGTCCAATAGACCAATGAAACATTATTTTCTGTGTTGCAAATTTGCTTGTTAGAACTTCACATATCTCAATCAGTGGCACTGCAATTATGTTTTAAATTTTCATTACAAAACTTGTTTATCAGAGTAAGATGTATTGATTTATATTTCCTGGCATGAGTAACCCTAGTGTTTCTGAAAATGGTAGACTCGATGTTTGCTATCTTGCAGCTAACTAATTTTATTAAGAGATTATGTATTCTCCTTCAACATTTATTTCTTAAAGCGCCTTCAGAATTTTTTAACCTAGATCATCAGAGACTGGTGATTTACAACTCTTTAATGTAATGCATTTATTCTAGCTTCTTTTCTTTTGACACATCATCTCCTGACAGCGTCTCATGTTTATGTGCAGGTTGTTGGCCTCACGTATAATTAAGATAGTCCAGCATTTCCCATCATAAGATCTTATTTTTAGTTACATAATACGTTTCCTGGGCAGAGATTTTTTCATTGTTACTCAGTGTTCCTTTTGGGGGTACAGGTATTTGTGACTGTTTCACCCAAAATGATGTAGCATTTTTTAAGAATGGAGCCACAAAAAAAAAATATGCCTTTGTCCATGTTAATAAAGGTGACCTTTTTTTCTTTAGATGTTCTATATCCTGCATGATGTGGAAATAGGACTTGAAATTGAGCACTTGGGTAGTCTGATCTGGGAATCCACCATGTGCCTCTTTATGAACCTGCCCCAAATCTGGCCTCTAAAAACTGCTGTTTGCACATGCCTACTGGAAATGACTTGGATTGTAGAAGCAATGTTCCCCCAAGACTCCATCTGTCCTGGGCATGTTTGCTGCCCCAGGCTACGCAGAATTTGCTGTACAAGGGCTGTAGCCATGTGAACCGAGCTTTCAGAGAACGTTCAGGGAGCAGATTTGCACAGGAGCCTGGTGAGGGTTGGAGCTTCACCTGGAAGCTGGTGAGACCACGAAAGAAAGGGAAACTGGGCTTGAATCTGGAGAAGGGTGAGAAACGATGACCAAAGAGACTTGGCCTGGAAAATGGTACGGGTGAGGGAAGTGGGATCAGGGATTCAGGCTGGGACTGGGACTGTGGAGAGAGAGACTGTGTCTAGGTGATGGTGGGATCTCCCCCTCCTGGCCACCAGTGTGGCATTCACTTTGCATAGCTACATATGTTCTATTTCTGTTTACAGTTAGTGGCACTCATAGGGAACGATTCATCTGACCTATATTAAGTGTCTGCTTAGAATGAATCATGCCCCAGGACTGCTATGTTTTCTCTGCCTTGACTACAAAAGGCTCATCAGATTATTAGCTCAGAAGGACACAGTTGCATTTGATCAGATGGGGCCCAGGCTCACAGACTGCAGGAGGGATGTCAGCTGTCGAATCCACTGGGTGTCTTAAGCCTCTGAAGAGGCTGATTAGAACTGGGGATGTGCCTGTATAGCAGAGCCCTGGCCCCACGCTGTTCATGCAAACGCTCTGTATGGGATCTCTCCACATCACACTCCAAACCCCACATCCCCTGGACACGGTGCTTACTCCGTCCGTGGTCCTTCCATCTGTCTCTTCCTCTGGGGTTGACTGGGGCTGGCTGGGTGAGGGTCTTGAGGAAGGCCAGTCCTCAGTGGCTGAGGTCGAGTGGGTGGGGATGTAATGGTGGGACCTTGCAGGGACACCACCAACCCTTGGAGGTGTGTTGAGGATTTTGGAGAGCTGAGACTAATGGGACAGTGTGTCCTGGAGACACTGATGGGAAAGGGCAGCAAGATTCAGTGGGTCTTGAGTCTGAGGAGAGGATCTAGCACAGCACACCAGCAAAGGCAGGAAGCATGTCTGGGATAACAGGGGCCAAGAAAAGGGATAAGGGCACAGGAGATGAGGAACCCAAATGTGCAGGCAGCAGAGCAAACACCAAGGAGAAAGGAAATGCTGAAATGCTATTTATGAAGTTACTGCTGCGTACCTTGTGCAGTGAATAAAAAAGAGCCCTGCAGGGAAAACACTGTGTAGCCACGTAGTTAATGCATAAGGGAGCAAACTAATGGTTGCCTGAAGATTCCTGCCTTTTCCTAATTTTTCAGTGCTTGACTTTGTACTGTCAATTTAGTAAGTTTGGTAATGTGTCAGATGTACATACTCTGCTATAATGTTTCTGCAATGAGTGATGTGCATACTCATTTTCACCCTGTTGTATCTCACAATGTTTCTGCGTTTAATGCTTGGTCCAAAAAGCAACTTATCCCTCCAGCCTTTTGCTGCTGTCCTACCAGCAGGTACGAGCTTGAAGGAAAATCCAAACCTCCGACCTTCTTGCCTAGAGGCAAGAACATTGCCCACTGAATTGCACTGTCACTTAAAGCCTTATCCTGGATGCAAATGCTCAGTGGTTTACAGAGCACTCACTAGAACAATAAAACACAGGCAAGGAAATCAAAGGTGTGTTTCTGCTCTGTTTTTGTATTACTAGTTGTGTTTAATGCAGTGCACTTAAAATGCCTCTAGAATACATCAGAGTGGTTTTGATGGTAAATTTAACTGCCAAACCATTGCCTGCCTCACTGGGATACCTTTTCATCTTCGCATCCATATACTCCTTGTCTCACTTCACCACTAAACGGAGAAAGGCGAAATGTGCCGCCAGCCTAGTGAGAGAAAAGCCTGAGGAGTTTGGAGTCATTCCTGCGTTGTTCAATATCACCCAGGAGACGAGGCTCTCGCCTGTGCAAGGAACATCTCCTGGTTAAGGCAGAAGGACTGACACTGACCTACTATTTTCTTCTTTTGGCAGACCTCTCCGAATCATGCGGCACAGAGGTCTGTGTTCGTCTGGTGATTTGAGAACTAGCTGCCCTAATGCTGAGCAATGCTGGCCAGAAATAGAGATAAGAGGTTGTCAATATCTGTTCTTCCCTGCACGCGCACAGGAAGCCTGTGATGAATGTTTTAGATTCATATAACTATAGCCCAGTGGTCACCATTTTAAGGCAAGCGCCAAGGCTAGGGCTTAACCCTCAGTACAGCTTTTGCTGGAAATAAGCCTGCCCAAAAAATACCGCAGACCAATAAAAATTTTGCATAGCAATTCATTTTGAAAAATCCCATGAAAGAAACATTCTTAAAACCAAGGAAAAATCCCCTCTGGGGGCTTGCAACACAAATGTTACTCTGTTAGCGCACAAAATCCAGAGAGTAAACCTGACTAGAAACTGGAGCGAAAGGCAGGCGCCTGTTTTCATTGTCCATCGGAGAGGAATGCTAAGGAACAAGCAAACAGCAGAAAGTGAAAAGCAAATTGGATTCTGAAAAGCCTTGCAAGGATAAGTGTTCAAGGTATTCTCTGTAAATCAGAGCGCGCCATGTTTAGCGTGCCAGCATCCATTCGGGTTCATTAGACTGAAGTCGTGTGCCGTCAGCTATGTGAACAGCTGAAAATCACAACAGATGAATGAGTGGTACCCACAGTGTCACAGAAGAAAAATACAAATGTGGATGCAATGAGGCTCGTAGGATTTACACTTTCACAGCTGATAAAGGTGACACCTGCATGTACCGGACAGTTGATTGCAGAGAATGTGTTTCTCACCTGCACAGCCCTCCCGGGAGACCCAGAGACCAACCCGTCCTGCCTAAACAAGTTTTCAGGCTGCACCAGGCACTTTCAGTCTGTGCTGTGTATCATTAGCAGGTGCATTAGGAATCACAAAGAAAAACTGTTCTGCCTGGTTTAAAGCAGATCCGTGAGCAGCAGAGAGGGTCCGTCTGCAGCAACGCAGAGAGGCCAGTGTCATTTGGTGCCTCTCTAGGCGCCAGAGAGAGCTGAGCTGTGGCAGGGCAGGCTACCGGGTCTCGAGCATGGTGACTGTGCCAGGCTGTCTGGAGATCTGAGGTGGCAGGCTTTGTCTACCACGAGGGAAGGGCATGTTACATGAAAGTCACTTAACCTGAGGATCTTCAGGAGCAACTCTGTTACAGCTAGCCATGAGGAAGGGAATGAAATTTAAAGAAGAAAGTGTCTTCTTGCAGTAAACAGAGTTTTAATCATCATGGAAGCGAGGCAAACAAAAGGACTGGGTAGCTCAAGGAAAAGGTCTGAAGTGAGTCAAGCTCAGCAGTGATTAAAAGCTGCTACCTCTTCATGGCCGTTCAGGGGATATTTGAGATGAGCCGATAGATCTCAGACCACAGGCATCAACATCTTTGTAGCACCACCTAATTGGCTCCCGTGTTGGCAGTCTCAGCGGTGATGCCATGGTTTAAAGAGGTTGTGGGGAGTAAATCCACTGCTCTGGGTGGGGAACAACCTGGGGTGCTCTGGCAGAGCAGGGGATTGAGGCATAGGCAAGCTTGTCATGCCAATGGCTTTATTTTTCTTGCTCTGAGGAGAAATAAAAGCTCCCAGCAATTCTAGCCATCAGCCCAGTCCTGCTCAGAGAACTGAGATCTTTCCAATAAAAAAAGCCAACAGCAAGGCAAGAATTTGTAGCTCTGCTCCTCTAATTGCAAGGCTCTTCCCCAGCCCCATTAATTTCCTGTGAAACTGAGAAGTTTAGTCAGCATTAAATCTGGGAGTGTTGCCTTCCATTGGGACTTTGTGTTATGCAGCAGACAGGCTTACATTTTTGCTGTGACAAATATTTTATTGACATTGATACAATATATACATTGCAAAAGAGCATGCAGGATAAAGTATTTCTCTATTCCGGCAGGGAGACACGTTTGCTATACAGATGGCTGGAGTAAATCTGGCCTCACAATTAAAATCTGTTTAGAGTTTGGAGCAAAGTGACTGATGGATTAGGCTCAGTGCTCCATCAATCCCCCCTCCCCATGCCTCTCTGTAGAACAACATTGATGGCAGGTCATAAATAGCCATTTGTACAAAGTGCAGGAACTCGTTAAGTATCATTTTATAGCTAGTATATATATTCCAAGTGGCTGCCAAAATGCAAAGTGCTTGGGGTCTTTAAGTAGCAAGGGCAGCAGACCGCGGGTGGCAAGCTATACCTTTGTATTTGTACCAAGGATGCGCTGTCATATAGGAATAAGGATGTTGTTAATATTCTAGTAAATCAATCCCTCATTTGCTGCACATACAAAATTCAGGCCCTTTCCTAAAGAGAGTGGGGCACTAAACAGGGTTTCCTGGCCACATTCCTGCCTGGTTATTTACAATCCCGCTCTTTAATAAATCTCCTTAACACTTCAGATTAGTGCAGGTTTTCACTTTGCTTTTTGCCCTATAGCCTTGCACAATTTTAGTGGGCACCTCTAAACAGCCACTTTGTTCTTCTTTGCCAGTTATTCATCTCAAGGCTTGGGGAAAAACACCTGTTACATAACGACATGCAGGCTCTACCAATTGTGAACTATTTCAGTGGTGCTTACCACCGTGCTGCAAGGGGCCCATTGCTCATCAAACAGTGCTAAAACTAAAAGCAGGATAGAAATGTAAAATGTTAAGGTAAAAGCACTGCAGTAACAGTATCCACATGCCACGGGTAGGGAGGGCCAGCAGAGGCACGGAGCAGAATCCTTATGCAGCCCCTTGTCTCACCAAGCAGAGAGCATCCCAAGCAGACCGGAGCGGGCAGGGATGGCCTGGGCACCTCCCTTGCTGCAGCAGGACTGTTCTGTGTCCTCGTGAGTCCCCCTCTAACTTAGCCTGTTCCTAAAGGCAATCTTAGCCAAGAAGGTGCCTTTGCAGAGCCCCTGTAGTGCAGCGATCTCAGGAACAGAACGCGACCACAGGCTACTGCCCAGCCAGAGGTGAGTGCTAGCAGTGCGTGTGTCTCCGTCGGTGGGACACGAGCCAGGCTCCTGAGTTGCATACCTTCTGCCCTGCTGTGGAGAGTCTCCTCAGCTGCCAGAGAGAAGAAGCCTGCAACGGAGGAGGTCAAGCCTCGAGGAAACATCTCCTTGCAAGGTTCACTGTGTAGAACCAATGCTCACATTGCTAGGATATGTCCCTACTCTCACCCAAGATGTAAAGCCAAGAGTAAACTTCCTGGTGATCAGAACCTGAATCACAAGATAAGGAGCTTTTCAAAGGTACCTATGAAGGAAGAGAGCATACTGGGCTGTGGGTACCAGCAACTCCTGTTGCCTCCTACCGGGGTGATACAGGAAGGAGAGCTTTGGAAGGAGGTTGTGGTTGAGATCCCATGGCTTTAGCGAGGCAATGATGGTCTGTTGAACACTAACTCCCTGGTGCTTCCTTGTGGAAACGTATGGGTCCAGCTCACAAGCTCAGTGCTTCCAGATGTGCTGTCCCCGGATTTGCCCCTAAAGCAAAGCGTGATCTCTACAGCTTCCCCATGGGGTAACCACTGTGATGACTGAGGAGGGAGAAAACTCCAGGGAAGATCTGCATCTTATCCTTTCTGTGATTTCTGGATTGAAGATTTCCACTGTTCTAAAAAGTAATAGTGGTAGTCCAACCACTTGTAGTTAAAGGGCAGAGATTACTAAACACTAGTGTAAATTACAGAGAGGAGGCCAAGTCCTTTTCCCACTCTGACATCTCGACATTTTTTAATTTTCTGTAATAGTAAGCAATATTTTCTCTGAGGCACAGAGAGCAATTCTCCTCTCTGACCTGTTATGGCCTAACAACAGCAGCAAAGCTTAACTGAGGAATAAACAAGGAATTATTTATTTGTTCTTGGCTCAATTAATTCCTGGGTTGGAAACTCAATGCAGAAATTGAACTATTTTCACATGTGCGTTGTAGTAAAATGGTGTCAGGCTGAGCCGTGCCTGGTAGTACCTCATGCCTGAGCATTAGAAGAGAACAGTTATATTTTGAAGTAGATAGAATCCCGTTATGGCACTGGAAAATACATTCGACTCACAACAGGATGCAGTAGCCTCCAACGGCCAAAAGCCCAGGAAACTCGATGCCAGGAAAACCCATCTGCTTTCCTAGGATGGCAGTCCAAGGCATAATAATCACGGTTGGTGTTAAAAACATATCTGCAGAAAAACATGGAAACTGAGTTTTAGACTGTCCCTTAAAACTGGCCAAGCTCAACTTCTCAGGATCACCTGGGAATCTACCTCTAACTACCTCTACCTCTTGGAGCACTAATATACTGACTCATACTGGTTTTTTTAAAGGATCACTCTTTCTGTTGTTAGACGAACAATTTAAACACAGGCCTGGCTGAACACCTTCTTACTCGCTTTGTTACAGAGAAGGCTGTAGAGAGGACACACATATGCATGCAAATGTCTGCTGGCAAATACCTGTCTTGCATGGAGGAGGATGGGGAGCAGAGGGCTTCAGGGCTCCAGCCATGGGTTTCAGTCACAGGGGCTCTTGCACCAAGCATCTGCATTTACTGCGGTTACTTGATGTGAGAATGAGAATAATCAGCTTGCTGTGCTGGTTTCTCATCATACCAGAGGCAGATACATTCTAATAAAAGGAAGAAATAAGATAAAAGGAGGCAGGTCATGAAGGGACCAAGTATGCGGAAGGACTTGCACAAGGCCAGGTTGAGAGGTCTTCCAACCAAAAGCTCACATTTATAGGATGCTGCGCATTCATCTACTGCTTTGGTTAACAGACAGAAAGCAGACAGACAGACAGTTGCTGGTCACCTTTAACACTGCTCCAAAACCATACACCGAAGAAAAGGCTATGCTGACCTGTGGGCTCCCAGCTATCATAGAGAGCTGAGTTAATGTGACCTGGTAGCCAAATGGTCTCAAACACAACAAGAAGCTTTGAAAGTTCCCTACAACACACAAACATCCTATACAGCCACTTAGGTCCAGCTTTGCTAAAAAACACATTAACAATGCTGGCAACTGTTTGAATGAGACTTCTCACTTTCCATTGCTTCCACTGAGGGAGCCAAATCAGTCTTAGTAACAGTGGGAAATTTGGGCCAAAAAGGACTTGAACTGTATTTGACATCAGGTATGATAGTTCATTTTTTTCAGCTGATTGACACTAAAGGGACCAGAGCGAGGTTTGCTATGGCATGTCGCTGCTGCTGCTGTTCATTTCGGGCTATTAGCATGAACAGAAACAGCCCTTCCATGCTGATGCCACAAGATTTTCAGCCATCTGTAACATTTAAGCCCTTCTCAGTCCACTACGGAAAATAGCTCAGGGAAGACAGGTAGGGGAACAAATCCTTCGGCTCCTCTTAGCAGCTAGGAGAAGGTGATAGATCTTGGAAGGAGGAATTGCAGATGCCCTTCTCTCCTGTAATGCTTCACTTCCACGAACACAGTGGGGCAGAAATCCAACTGAAAATCCCTATTATATCCGTAGTTGCTAGTAAAAAGGTAATCTTCCCAGCTGGCCAATGCCCAAGAGCCAGAGCTCCAAGGGAGGAAGGACTCTTTATTCCACCTACTCAGGTACAGGAGGAAACGACTCTGACTATTTCCATTTGCATGGGTTTCCTACCCATAGTGTTGTGTGTGACAGGGCAATAAAACACTATAATCTTGGATTTCAGATTTGTAAGATTCAAAAGAATTTATTTTTAGTTGCAGAAAACATTCATATTTGGGTGCAACAGTGAATTAACTGCCCACTCACCATGCCTCCCTGGATGCAGGTGAAGGGATGGAACTGCTTCCAATTTGGAGCATATTGTGTTTACTCAAGTCTTGCTGCTCACCTGGGAGTACCAAACACTTGATTTCATTGATCTCGATCCTTGCTTTGCTAAGCACTTTTAGCTTTCATCCCATAAGTATTTGCTGCAGAAAATATAAATCGAGGAGATTTATGTATCAGAGAGCCAACATAGACTGAAAGCTTGACAATGACAGCTGTTACAGAAGACTTTGGGGTGAAAGATGATGGTCAGGGCATTATTGGAGCAGAAATGCCTCTGGTAAATCCTCCCAGTATGGATGTTAATTAAGGTGAATAATTACCTGGATTAGGAGAGTGAAAGCAGGTGATTCTGTGAGGATTAGAGAAAAATCTGCAAAGGAATACCTGAGCTGATATGCCCAGCCATGAGTGGAGTTTGGTAGATGGGTGTCCAGAAGCTATTCCCTATGGCACATCCTCATCTGTGAGTGAGAAAGGAATTTGATGTCACCAGAATTCCTGGGAAACTGGGGATTTAACTCTTTGCTGGGACTAGTATTCTGGATTTTCCTCAGATTGTGCGTGTGTCCTTCCTCTGAGTAAGTTTTCCGTCCTTGCACAACTAATGCCAAGGGCCAATACATTTAGCTTTATGATCACCAGCACTGCAGCGAAAACTGGCTGCTTTTGGAGGTGCAGATTCATCACCAGCAGGAGGAGGAGGGCCTGGTGCCAGGCAAGCACCGGCTGACAGCGATGGTTCCCTTCTCGTAGCGAAAGGTCCCAGAAGGCACGACATGAGGAGGTTTTGTCTGACCTCCAGGGATGAAATTCTGGCCAGTGTCTCAACACTCGGCATTTCAGGCGGTCAGAAAACATTATTGAAAATGTAGGAAATCTTGTCTTTTATTACTCTGCCGTTTTCATTAATGACTGCGCAGTAGCCCTGGACAGAGACATATGGTTTACAGTGGAATATCCATCTCCATAGATTTCTTTTCCATGGTTATTTATCATATTTGTCCTTCTTTAGCAGCACAACCATCAGTTATACACAACGTAAAGGAGGAGGTAATAAAGCGCCAAGGCATGTGCTCTTGTCTTGCCAGCATCAGGACTGCTAATGGGACCATCTGGCTCCAGTGCCCTGTTTATTGCGATGGACATGAAGGGACACCTCAGGGCGAAGGGTAAAATCCCCTGTAGTGGACAATTGTGAAACAGCGGCCAAGGGCAGGACGGTGGCATATCTGCCACAAGCACTCCTCGCTCACATATGCGGTATTACAGAAGATGTTACAGATCTGTTTTCCCCTTCTGCCGCCCAAAGATTTCATCATAGCATCTCTGAAGGTCGATATCAACCACATCACTGTTAGTTTATCTTTCAGAGACTGCACATTGCCCTTAGAAATCCTGAGGCAAGGTATCACAAAACCAGCCCACTTTTTCCATCTTCTACCACTTGTCAAGTGATTCTCCCACCCTATTTGTTAAAAGGCCACACAGCCCTTCTGTTTCTCCTCCAACAGTGTCCGATTCTTGCTTCACTGAGAAGCTCTCTTCCACTCTTCCCACACTGGGCTGCTCCACAGGCAAGCTTCACCACTCCCCAGCCCTGGCTCCAAGGCTCATCAAGGTTACAGGCAAACATTCCTGCTGCTCTCGTAACTCTTTGTTTTCTCAAGGAAATTAACAGTATTTCTGGGAACCCCCCTTTTTGGGGGGGAAGATGAGGGAAGAAGAAGGAGAGAAGGAGCATCTCAGCCTCTGCATGACAGAGAAAGGCTAGCGGTATCTCTGCTTCTGCAGTGACGTCTTTCAGGACTAGAACAACAGAACTGATCAAACCAAAGAAGTTGTTCCCCTTGTTTTAGTTTGTCTTTTGTTTTTCCAGTGTTTTTTCTGGGTTTCTAGAGAAACTACCTGTAGATATGCCATGATCTTGGTGGCTTCCTCATTTTGGTGCCACCAGCATCTCTTGTTCTTATAGCTCTTGTTCTGCTGTTCTGCATATGTGTCCATATGCAGACCTTCCTATTCATTGTCCACTCAGACCAGTCTTACTGCTTTTGTTACAGTACTCTACACTGCAACCACTACACAGTTGTCGCTTCAACTCTACTGGGTGCCTGTCCTCTTATTCATGTCCTGGGGCAACCTCAGCCAGTGGTACAGTACCTTCTTTTACTCCGGTCTGTGACCTGCAGGCTTTCCTGCAGCTAGGTCCCTGCTCTTGACTGTCCCATTTCTCTGCTGTTCAGCCCTGAATCTTTCCAATGCAGAGATTGCCATCATGATGGCATTCTGGCATCTGTTAGTAGTGGTCAACAAGACACCTGGCTCTAGCTAGGATCCGTACATGCAGAGGTGAAGGCATTAACCCCCTGGCCAAGTGCTGGCTCTCATGTCAGGCTTGGTTAGAGTTGCTGCTCCATCACTAGGTGGATTTCCCAGACTGCTTCCCAGAAAGACACAGTGAACAGGCTTTCCCCCCTGCCCCACAGCTGCAGTCTGCTGTTTATATGGAATGACAGAAGGAACAAATAAACTGACTATAGGAGAAGCAGCAAAACACTACACAGCCTGCCTGAAATGAAAATACTGGGTGGTTAAGCCAGACCCCGGGAGAAACTGTGGGGCACAAGATGAAAGAAGCAAAATCTACCGCCAAGGAAGGCAGAGAACTATAGAAGACATTTAGATAACAGGGGGGGAAAAGCCAAGCCTGGAAGCTGGAGAGAAAGGGAGAGGCCACGACTTCTTTGATTCTGAAGACACTTCTGAAGGTAAGGCTTGCTTTTGCTGTGCATGTAAGGTCACTTCCCAGCTTTCTTTCTAAGCATTCAGTTTTGTCTATTGATGTTCCTCTGTGGACCACCAGCAAGACCAAGGGGAACATTTGAGCATAGTCCTGGTCTTGGTAACGCAAGCATAAGAGGAGGAGTATCTCCACTAAATCTGGGAGAATTGCTCTGGCTTTACATCCACGTAAGTAAGAGCAAAATCTTGCAGATGGAGACTTCATGTAACAAATGGTTCCAGATTAAACTGTGAGTCAAATGCTAAGCAGAAGGCAGGTGTAACATACATCTGAGCAGTGGCAGACAGCCAGTCTTCAGGCGGAGAGGGTTTATCTGCAACAAAACCCGAGGGAAGAGAGAAGATTACGGTCCATTTTAGAGAGCTAAGAGATTTCTGGGGACAGGGACGTGCTGCAGTAAGCCCCAAAACAGAGCCTGAGAAAGAGGAGGAAGAGAAAAAAGTCCACCCAGGAAACGTGGCTGAGAGAGTAGTTAAGGAAACTTTGAGGCTAGAAAGTAATTTTACGGTATTTTACTTACTCCTAATCCCCACCCCCCCAAATATGTTGGAAAGCACCTTGTTGTGACATCTTTCTTGCAGTATCACAAGAATGCTCTTGCTTTTTGCCTTCTGAACTGGGCTGAGCCATACCCAGGTCTAGACTTGCGCCAAGCTGAAGGGCGTCCTGCTGATAGACTCTGATTTAGCTTGAGGTGGAGACAAGGGAGGGTGATATTCACCATTGTACCTATTGCCTGGTGATGAAGGAGTGAGGGAAGTCCCAGAGGCTCAGCTGCTAACAGACCTGTGCCCTTTTTTTGTGTAGAGGAAACCTTGTTAGACAGCACCGGTGGGAGGAAACCACTCTTGACTAGAAACTGAGTTGTTTGTTAGCTGGAATTTCTGTTTTCCTCTGCCTGAGAACCTCCTCTCCTCCATGCAATGCTTGTATGGGAGGAAGCTGTTTTGTCATTTAAAAGAAAGAAACAGATGGAATATGTGGCAGTGTTAAAAAGCTCCAGCTTGTTGCCACGGTAACTGAGGGGGATATATTTTTTAATTATTATTTTAAATTCCTCATTGTCTTCATTAAAGGTAACGACGATAGCCGGAGAATAAACAAAGCGATGCCCTGCTGTGCAAATCAGTCCCTCAATAAATAAAATTAAAGGCGTGCTTTGTATTGCAAATGCTGATACAGTCACCAGAAGGGTGGAAAGACTGCAGGTTATCTGAGGATGATGAATTATGCATGTTGGTAAGTTAAGGACACAGCAGAGTCATTTGGTACCTCTGCCCTATAACTTCTGCTGGGTGGGTTAAGACGAGTTTCCTGGAGCATTGGACAAAGACTCAGCCCGCTTGAATCAGGGATTTGTCCAATCAGCCTTAGGCGTCAGGAGGGAATCCTCCCAAACATTCGCCATAAGCAGCACTGGCCAAGCAAGGACATGCAGTAGCTGTTTGCTCCTTGTGAGCCGCTAAGCACTGGCGCTCTGGGATGGAGGATGTCTGACATCCTGAACTGATTGCCTGAGAAGCTATGCCTAGGTAAATGATGAGTGAGTGTCTTCCACCCAAGATGTCTAACATCCAAGATATCTAACAAACTTCACTGACTTACTACACCTCGTGCATACTGGTACTACTCTGTCCAGCTTAATTAATTCAGTTAGCCCTGCTGTGAACTATAGTAGTCACATTTCCGTTCATAGCTACACATCAGTTAAGAATATGAAGAGAAAAGGTACTCGTGGTC
This sequence comes from Steatornis caripensis, assembly GCA_013398225.1. Lineage (NCBI taxonomy): Eukaryota > Metazoa > Chordata > Aves > Caprimulgiformes > Steatornithidae > Steatornis > Steatornis caripensis. The sequence continues at coordinate 421,114 of VZSC01017090.1, forward strand.
ATCTGAAAGTATAGGATAAGTCCAGGGTGGACTGTAACTCTTCTGGCTTGGAAGTTGGCCCGGGCGCAGGAGTAGTAAGAACACTGATACTAAACAGACTCAACTGTGGTTTTTATGGGACTTCTTACGTTAAAGAAAACATCTCAAGCTGCTTTGACCTTACTTGTTCACTCAGCCAGAGTTAGGCAGGTATGGTTACGCATCGACATGTTAAAGAGGTAGTTACAAGGGGAAAGTGCTTAGGTGGCTGAGAGAAGAACAGGCCACCTTTGGAAGGAAATGTTTTTCTCTTGGTGAGCCCAAGGTCAGTGAAGAGAATGTCTGAACACAGATCTAATTTGACCAAGAGATTACATTTTGTGATAGCAAGTTCATACACAGAAAAATCCCTGTTATTACTGCTTCTGACTGTGTTTGTTGTTGCTGATGGAACAGAACAAAAATACGCCCAAGCCTGAGGGGGTTGTCCCTGAGGATGAGAATGAGTAGGGGTCCTCCAGCTTTCCTGCCTGTGTCCCCAGTCCTAGTCTTTTCCCAGACCTTCCAGACGCCCAAGCATCCAAGCGTGAGGGAGAGACAGCTCAGACGTGGGATCCAGGGCACAGGCAGCTGCTCTCTCTTCCCTCAGACAGCAGACATGAATGTGCTCTAAATTTAACAGCGCTTCTGCTCCCTGCATTTCCAGTGAAGTCTGAGTCTCCAGGGACTGTGGAGCTGCCACCAGCAGGTGCAGGACAGCAGCCCTAACTCTGCCCAGTCTGGGAGCCCTGGGTTTGCTGGGCAGCTCCAGGCACAAATTCCCTTAGTTAATTAAATGGACAAGGGAGTCCATGACCCTCTGTCTTTGGTGCTTCTCAGCTGGGAGGAGAGTGAGTGAAAATCCGTAAATGATAATTTTTTCCCCTCTGCAGATATCTTTATATTGGCGGGACCAGGTCAATTATTAAGGCAGAAACAGTCTTTGGAAGATGAGAGCTATTTCTGAAATCACATAAGCAAGAATGAATCTCACAGTTTTTACTGGCTTTACTAGTAAGCGATCTGGCTCTTCCAAGTCCAGAAATGAGACAGAGCCGTGCAAGGGTCCTCTCCAGTCACTGTCTGGGTCCTACTTTATTTGCCCCAATAGGTGGCCCATGCATGCTAAGTAGCCAGAAAGAAGCTCTAAGCAGCTCTCTTTTCTCCAGAGACAGAAATGAGGAGGTATATTTGCCTGCTTAGTTTCTCATGGCTACAATGGCACCGGCCAGCCAGAACTTATCACTCCGGGAGTCTTCCTGATGCAAGGGTAATAATACTATCCATTTTGATAGCTGTTCACATGTCATTTAATCCTGGCTCTTTTAGTAGGTCTAAGTATAGTATTAAGCATAAGAGAAAGTAGGAAATATTATACAATAATCATTAGAGAGAGAATACGATAGGAGTATAGGTAGTAGTTTCGCACACATGAGTACCCATTACCAAGACCGCTTTTGTCAGCTCAGCATTAGGTAGGCTAAGTGGAAGTTAAATGTCCAGGAAATATTGGAGGTGTGAGACAAACGACTTGAGGCTTTTTACGGGCAAAAGGTCGGAAGAAATGGCCTCATTGCCAAGAAGCCAGTAGATATAACTGAGGGCATAGTTTAGATGAAGGTAAGATAGTCTGATCGTAACTGTATTGAATCGTTCCTGATTTACTTGTGGTATCACATTGTAAGATTGCTAAATATATTTCTCTGTACATATTACAGGAAATCCTAGCCTCATAGAGGAGGTTCTTTCAACCCTTTCCTGCTAACGTCTGTGGGGTCACCGTGTAGCTGGGTCCGGCTCTTCTGCATGATGTAGTGTCAGTCCTCACAGAAATCTGCTGCTTCTCTTTTAATCTAAAAATCCCTTTAGTTTCCACTTGATACACATCACTGATGTGGTTTTCTGAGAACTGGCTCAGGGAGGGGATTCGACTTGTGTCTGTGCAAGGATGCTTGAGAACATCTCTATTTTACCCTATCCAGCTCATCCTTGTGGTGATAGTCCTGGTTACAGAGGGGACATTTGCTCCACCTGCTGTACACGTCTCATTCTTTTCTTCTAGCAAAAATGGCAGCAGGTCATGATCTGTTTACCTAGCCACTGGTAACAGACACAGCAAGGATCACTAGTCTCCCACGGCTGTTGTCGATAGCTTACAGTGGCTGATAAAAAACCAATAGTGTTCTGTCAAATAAACAGAAAAGTACCTTGTGAACATACGCTCTGTCTTCTTGATCTGAGTTTCGTGACCTGATGATCAAGTCACAGCTGCGGATGGGCCCATCACACAACCACCGATGTGCCCATTGCAGATATTAGAATTTCTGCAAGGTGGCCCAGGTGGAGCTGTCAAGAAATGGTATCCCATCCTCCCAGCATTTTCAGGATTTCAGAAATATCCTCGCTTCACAGTAGGGAAAAAAGCAAAATTGTTCAGTATTTCATGGTTTTTGGTGAGAGACGACAGACTGGGAGCCGACCCTCAGAATTACTCACGTACAGGAGACTACAGCACTGATCAAGGATGAGTAAAACCGGGGTTCAGGTTTCCAAACTCAGTCAGAGAGGCCATGGTTTTGAAAGTTGTGCCCTTCCCGTTGAGCGCTGCCTCTTGTTGAGCATTCTGAGCATTGCATATATTCACTTGTACAGTCTCTCTCACATTTCTCTTAGAAATCCCACACAGGAGCCAAAAAGAGCATTCCTGAGACTGGGATGTTCTTCTGGAGAGTTTCAGTTTTTCCAAATTAATAATTTGTTACAAAAAATTTTTGGATTTATTAATTATTAATTCCCACCCAGACCTGTTTATAGCAATCCCCTGTGAGTACTATTCATCCCTTGAAAGCAAGGCTGACTTTGCAATTCAACACTGCTTTAGGAATTGGGCTTACTCCTGCAGGGAGGAGGAGATCACATCCTTTTCTTTCTACAAAGTTAGTTTTCATGTTTGTCTTGCACATGCATGTTTTATATATATAAAACATGCATTCTACATATAAAATATATATATAAAATACATATACATATATTTTATATATATGTATAAACACACAGAGACCACACTGAGCTTACCCTTCCTTCCCTGAGATCAGCATGTGGTCCCTCTGTTTCAACATTCCCTTGGAGCAGTGCTAAAAGCTCTAGGGACAGAGACAGATTAGTCTTTGTATGAATGTTTTTCCTGGTCCTCATTTCCAGGAAGGCCCATCCTGTGCCTCCATCTGCCCTGTGAGCTTGAAATTTTCCACGTGGACTCATTCCCCAGGTCCTTTCGGCATGGTACTTGCAGGGAAGTGCAAATGAGTGAGCTGGGAGAAGAGAATGCATTTTTGATCTCTTTTATCCCCTGACCAGCTTCAACGAAGGAGCAGTTTTTGCAGGGTGGAGCATCTGACCTGTCTAGTTTTATCTGTAAGGATGCAGATCTATCTTTTCAAAGCTGTTTTCAAAGTGACTCTGATAACAAAACTGCCTACAGATAGGGCTGCAATGATTATTCAAAGCATTAATCAGGGAGAAAATCATGCCAGTTACTGATTAACTAATTACTGCAATCAAATATTCACTCCTCTCTTTGGAACGATGGGCACGGCACTGGGAAAAGGTGACAACAACAACAAAAACCCTCAAAACAAAAAATAGTTGCTTTAATATTTTGTGAGCTGGGGGAGGGGTCCGGCTGCCAGAGGCTGAAGGGGGTGAGGGAGGGCAGAAGGCTCCAGCTGGGGCCCCTCTGTCCCTGTTTTCACTCCAGTGCGTCTTTGCTTGCTCCAGCTAGCGCTTTAATGAAACGCCAGGAAGGAACAGCCAGTGCGTCATTAAGGGAGAAGCGTTTGAAAGTGACCCCCGCTAATGGCAGCGAATTAGAGATTCAGTAATGCCACTCAGTTCCGTGCTCCTCCTGCCCTCTGCAAACCACAACGGAGGGTGCATCCCTGCAGCAGCGGAGGAAAATCCTGCACTTGCAGAAAGGAAACTTCCCAGGAAACTTCCTCTGTCCAGACCCCTCACTGTGCCTGGCAGAGGGAAATGCTGACTCAAGCGGGAATGCAGGAAGAAGGACAACTGGAGCTTTAACGTCATGCTCAGAGGGTTTTACACATACCCCACAGTGTTTCAGAGGAGGTTTGAAAAGTATACATGGAGGCAATACGTAAAACAGCGGCAAGGAGATAAAGTATCAGCAAACTGCATTATTCAGTCTAAAGGCAAATCTTGACTGAGCATCTCTCTGACTGTGGAATAGTCTCCCAAGGAAAGGCGTGGAAGATCTTTTGTTATTATCTTAAAACCACCAGCACACAGTCTGCCTATTTGCACCGCTTGCTTAGGAAGGTTACTGTGTTTCAGGATCAAGGGGCCTGTACTACTGCTGCTTCTTCACATCAGTCCTCCGGCAATAGCACCTTCTGTTAAGCTGAGGTTAATGCTGAAATATTTTGTCTGTTCTGAAGCTTTCATACCTGGTTGAATAGCAGTCCAGCTGCTGCTCTGCAGCCAGTGTATCTGTTCCGTATACATCACTGCAATGGTTTTCAATCTGAGCTCTGCAAACTCCTGGGGGTCTACAGACTGCTCCTGCAGGACTTGCAGATGAGAACAAAGAAACATGAATGTGGTCGGTTGTCTCTACATTTGCTCTACAGGAAATAAATAACACTCACACTGGTATTTTTTTAAGCAGCTTATAAACTGAAATAATGGTATCATTCATTGGTGTGGATGTTTCATCTCATCTTCAAGGCTTTTTTCTAATTGTAGATGTTAGACATCCTGACTGGAGACATTAGAGGAAGAAGATGGGTCAGGAGGGCTTTTCCAGTGAAAGGAAATATTACTATCTTAGAATTAGAGGTTTTTCCTTTGGTAACTACATTTTCATTGGTTTTCAGTGTCATGCCTCCTACAGCACCAGCACAGCCCTGGAAGGGTGATCTGAAGCTCCTGCTCTCCGTGTTTCATCTCCACACTGCACTTTTGCAAGTTCCAGTGGAGGGGGCGGGGGGGACATCTCATATCTGCTGCTACAGGCACAATTTGGAAACTTAGCATATGCACTTGTATCACTGGCAATGAATTGCACAAAGTGGAGTTGCTCAGATGCCACTGACAGTAGAATATGCTCTGCAAAAATTTTGTTACAGGTTTTATCGTACAAGCAAGGGGAAAAAAAGTCCAAACCTGGGAGTGAGGCACTAGAGAAGCTGAAATACAAACCGACCGCAAAGTCAGTACGAGATTTGCCGGAGTTTTGCACTGCAATAAATGACAACCCACAAGTGACCAGTGCATGTCAGTCCAGGAAGATACAGTAAAATCTCAAAGTTGGACAACACGCTTCAGATTTTCTTTTTTGCCATTAGTGGTGATGTAGAGGTCTTGACATTCTCTTCGGAGGTATTTGAGTTTTAGAACGGCTAAAGTTTGTCTGTTAGCCAGGAGTTTAAAAAAGAGAAAGAAAGAAATAGAAAAGCCTTAGATGTTAAATGCTATTTATTCAAAATATAATAACTGCAGAGCCTGAAATTCATACCAGTTTCAGAAATGAGATCATGCTTCATAATAATTGGTATTTCATACTGTTAGCTCCTTAGTCTTTTATTTTAAAAATCATCAAGAATTCCTTTCTAGTGCCACTGACACCCACTCAGCCACCTACTCACATCCCACGTGCACACACACACAATTTGCCCTTAGATGTTACTGAACATTTAAAATATCTTCCCTCTTGGTAATTTTCAAACATTTATTATTTGAAATGTTTTCATTTTTTTAGTATAAAAAGAAATTTTGCCTGACACTCATCAGTAAACTCTCCCTTTTCTGACATGTATGCAATGCATAGCACAGAGCTGCAGAAGACACATCCAGCAAGTGGATTGATTAGGGGCAGGTCTCAAAAGCTGAGCTGACCGTCAAACTGAGGGAAGTGATTATTCCCCTCTATCTGGCACTCATGAGGACATATCTGGTGCCCAGTGTCCAGTCTAGAATTTCTCAGTAAAAGAAAGAGCTTGGCAAACTGGAAGGAGTCCAGTGCAGGGCTGCCGGGATGGTTGGGAGCTGCAGCACATGGTGCAGAGAAAGAGGCTGAGGGAACTCGGTTTAGTCTTAAGTGGAAAAGGCAAAGGGGAGATCTAATTGCTGTTTTCTACTACTTAAAACAGTTGATAGTGAAGATGCTCTCCCCAAAGGTGAAAAGGTACGAGGCAGTCATTGCAAATTGTAGCATGGGAAATTCTGGTCGGATGTAAGGAAGAAATTTTTCACCACGAGAGCGGCCATGAGAGGCATGCCCAGAGAGGTTGTGAGATCTCCACCCTTGAAGATATTCAAAACTCAGCTGCACAAAGCCTTGAGTAACCTGACTCAGCTTTGAAGTTAGCCATCCTACAATCTTCCAACATGGATTACTCAGCAATTCTTTATTTTGCTCCCTTCTCCTCCCAAGGTTGCCATTACGCAGCGTTGTACTCATGCTCACACGGAAACAGCTGAGGGAAAACGCCTTTCTGAAATGCCAGCCTGTCTCCCTCTTGGGATGCAGGAACTGAAACTTAGTTTTGGAAAAACACCTTAAGTACACCTTAGCAAGTGGGTGCTTTCTCCATACATGTTTGATTTTGCAGAAAATTGCAAAGGGTTATTATAATCCAGAGACCTTGTGAAAGAAATGTGGTAGAGCATCTCCTTTGTCCAAGCCTCTGGGAGTTAACATCATCCCTGATAAACATTTCAAGTCCCAGAGTGAGATTTTATCTGGATCCATCCTTTGCCACTGGGACTTCTTTTCACCCCAATACACTCATGTAATCTCAGACACAGGGATGCAGCCTGTTGATAACAGTTCTCCCCTTTCCCTCCAGTTGCTTGCAGTTAGCCCTAGACTACTAAGAAAACTAGACCAAGCTTGCACTTAGAGAGGGAACTGAGTGCTGTAGACACCCTGCAGGTGGCCCACTCCCTACTGTATGCTTAACTCTCCTTTTGCACAGGTTTTACCTGCCCAGAATGAGCACGGTTTGTTAATTTTGGCTTATAATTGCAACTGATAATCAACAAGGAGAAAAAGGTTTGAAAACCAGAATGCTGAAATCCTCCCCTTTCTCCACACACCCAGACAAAATACTTCCACCGGCACATGGCCCAGTCGCTGGCTCCTGTATCCTCCAACGTGCACACACAGACTCCCTGCACGTCCTTCTCTCTGGCCAGTCCAACCCACCGGCAATCTGTCTCTCCTTTCCTTTCCCACTGTCCTCAATGCTCCTTTGACCCAACCTGCTCACCAGTATTCATCATACTGGCCCGGGCCCGAATACTGACCCAGTATTCATCATACTGCTGGGAATTCCTGAGCGGAGTCTGGCACCTGAAAGTGCCTGGGGAAGTGGAGGGCAGAGAAATTGTCTGGGGGATGCAGAGTTTTTGCCAGAGAGCTATGGTCAGCGCACACTCTCTCCACATGACGAATACTCTCTTCTGCCCCTCACAATGCTTGCTGAGGTCTTAGACAGAGGGGAACACAGACTGTGTTGCAAAAAGTGCAAATTGGTTTTATTTCATTTTAAACAGAGTATTGATATATTACAAATCCATAATCTCTGCATGATCCTGCCTGTGGAGTCAAGGGGAGTAAGAATAGCAACTATAGCCATAGCGACTGCTTAAGATGAACATATCCTTCCAACAGCGCTCCATGCGGTTACGGACACGGCGACCCATCGAAAGGACTCCCTCGTGTCGTGAGTATAGCTGCACAGTCACAATTCCACTGGGATTATTAGAGAGGATGAAGCTGCATGACTGAGTATTAAATATTTATTCCCTTGTATTCTTCTTTTGGATTATTTGAAAATCCTTTCCTTAATTAATTGTCTTTTTCTGCTCCCGAAGTAGGACTGTGCTGCTGGCTGCAGCTCCCTCTTCATTGTTATTCTTACTTATCTCTCCTGTAGAGCAAGGCCCTGGTCAGGACTGGGGTAGATTGCACAGGGGGCTAGATGCAGATACAAACAAGAAGTAATGATCCTTTTGCTGCTGCAAATTCGAAGACTATAAAAACAAACAGATGGAGCATGGCAAAAGGGGTCACCATGTACGATCAAAGCAATCAGGGCTGTTGCTGGCAGCCACAGGGGCAGCATAATTATAGGCTCTCTTGGGTTTTTTTTCCCTAAAGATAGACTTCACTTGCCCACCATTTGGAGAGTTCATCTGTATTTCTCAGAAATAGAGAAAGAGGTGCGGGGGGCACTTGGAGGGACAACAGCAGAGGGAGGAGGCGGCAGGAGGGAGCAATGATCAGGATCAGGTAACCAACAACCTAAACAGAGCCAAGATGGAGAAATAAGGCCTCGTTCAAACTGCTGAGATGAGTAAGGAAGCTGAGGGGGTGGTGTTGCTGGCCCTGCAAAAGGCTGAGGAAGGCTGCCAGGGTCAGTCCCTCTCATTCCGACGGACTGCAGGGTCCAGGAAACTCTGTTTCGTGGTTCAAAGCACGTGTTGGTCAGAAGCGAGCACCGATGTGCAAGCTTTCTATAGGGCAATGTCCTGGTTTGGGCTAAGGCAGAATCTTTTAACAAAGAGCATCTGTTGTCCATTTAATAGCCAGCCCAGCTTTAAACTGTGACAGATAACTTCCTGCATACACCTTCCTCCTTGACTCCTGACCCAAGACTGTCATGCGCAGTGAGGACAGACCCCAAGATGATGGGCTGCCCCCAATTGCCTTCGCATGTGCAGGAGCACCAGGGTCTACAAGCATGGTCCTGTGCATGGGGCCACCGTGGCTCTGGGGGAATGCAATAGAAGGAACCATGAAAGCAGAGTACTGGAGGAATAAACTGGAGTTTAACTTGTGTGAAAGGAAATGCCTAAAGGGGTGAAATTAAAGGATATGGAGACATATCACACCTGAGTAAATGGGAAGGACCTCTTCTCTCTTCCCAGCTGGGAAAGTCCAGGAAGGGCTGGTGGCAGAGGAAACGGAGGGGACAGTGAGTGGGGAGTGTGGAAAGAACTGAAGAGGCAGAGGCTTACTGTGGTAATAAAGAGGAAAATGACAGATGAAAAATAAAGCCCTAGAGAGGGATGAAACAAGTTCTTTAACTAATCAGCTTGTCCAGCTGAGCAGGAGGGTTAATCCAGCTGTGATGGAGTGAAAAGACTAAACACATGGGGCAGGGCCAGCCTGGCTGGAGAAGCACCATCTAGTCCCCCTCCAGGGGTGGAGATGGTGGGAAGGCAGGGCCGAGGCAGCGTTGTGAACGGCTCAAAAGACCCAGAAGCTGGGGGTCTTCCCCTGCCCTGAGGAATATGTGTCTGCACAGTCCCTATGTCGCTGTCGCCCTCCCTGCCCGAGTACCAGGCAACGCAGACCTTTCCTTCGCAGCTGGGAGAAGACAGTCCTCTTTGGGGCTCACTTGTAGCTAGCTTTCTGGGTTTGTTCTTGGGCAAAACAGAAGGGACACCTTGTAAAACCCGCCTCAGGTATTACAGGCTAAATGCTGAATTTGCCCAAAGCATCTGGGCAGGGCAGCTGGCAGAGATCTTGACTCTCTGTAGTAGCTGGATGTAGTCCAAAGGGGGCTGCCTGTGCGCTAGGCTATCCCCCGAGCTGCTCCTGCAGGTGTGTGCTCAGCTAACTCCGTCCGATCTCAGTTTGGGGTGGCCACCCATTTCAAGCCGTGTATCTACCCCTAGGAAATGTAACTAGGCAGACTGGGGAAAGGAGGGATAGGTTAGAGTCGTTCACAGCGGATTTAATAACTATTGTTCTCACAAATTATAATGGGCTTGGTTTGGTTATTATCTTTTAGAGAGTTCTTCTTCAGGTGCCCAGAGTNTCACCCATTTCAAGCCATGTATCTACCCCTAGGAAATGTAACCAGGCAGACTGGGGAAAGGAGGGATAGGTTAGAGTCGTTCACAGCGGATTTAATAACTATTGTTCTCACAAATTATAATGGGCTTGGTTTGGTTATTATCTTTTAGAGAGTTCTTCTTCAGGTGCCCAGAGTGCCTTCAAGCCAAATGGGTCCCATTCCCCGACCCAGTGGTGATACCGCTTCAGATAGGCTGGGCCGCACAGGGAACTGGCTGCTTCTGCCAAGCAGGGCGAAAACTGCTGGTGAGGACACGGGAAGGGCTGATCTACCAAGCCAGAAAGGAAAAGAGAAAGGGTGCTGCCTTCGGAGGGCCAGTTGCCAAAGAAGAAATGTGATGGTCAGTCTGTTACTTCTCTTGCTCTGCAAAAATTAAAGGGGAAAAAACTTCCAGGAGGAAATCGAGGTAGAAATTGTTATCATTTTGTTGTGTTGTGGATTTGTTTTTTTCTAAAATGTATTATCAGCTGTGCTAAGAAGGCAAAATTTACAACCCTAACTTAGGCTGTGGGACTACATCCAGGTCCCCAATTATGCCTAACGCTGAAATGTAAGATGTAGGAGACATAATTACTTGTATTACATGTCTTTTTTTGCATTGTTGCAGGAGATGTGCCTGCGAACAGGAAGGCTGAATTCTGCTTTCGCTCTCCCTGGAATATATCCATCAATCCCCAGCAAGACTACTGCCCATTTGCACCAGCACAGCTATGAGCAGAAGTAGCCCTCCAGTACGCGGCGTTATGGCTAGAGTGGTGTTATGGCAGTGTGATGCACTGATGGAGAGGAAACATGGTCTGCAGAGACTTGAAGTAAAGTGCCAGATCTTAGTAACCAAAGGCTGCACCAACCGCTCTGCACCAGGGACAGGGCCCCGTGGGTGACTTTTAACACGCAAGTCACTCACCAGTGGATAATGCACAATTTTCTAATAATGGAGCCAGCAGCTGTGGGCTAGAAATGTTTTCGAGCACAATGGCATGCTTCTGTAGTTGCAGCCCAGGAGGCATGAAGCAGGGAATTAGGATGAGAGCCTCAGCAAGAAATTCTCGTCTGGGAGGCAGGCTGCAAGAGAGAAAGCTCCTCTTACTGCTGTTATTACTCCTTCTCCAAAAGGTTGTCCTTCTCCTTCCTGTTGTCCTGCCAAAGGAGATGAGTACGTGACTTCTGAGGAGTTCCCCGTACACAGCTGGCACAGGTCTCATAGATCAGGTCATCATCCCCAGCCCATCCCTGCCACTGTGCATGCGAGGGATGTAGGGAGGAAAAGTGGGGGAATCACTGTGTTTTCACCACCCCCTGCAGGGGGATAATCCCTCGAGTACCTAAGCTTGCCATTTGGTGGTCCTCAGGATTTCTCTTCTCCACCTCAGGACCGCAACCAGTGAAAAACTGGCCAGAGAATGACTCCGTTTTAGCCATTTCCTTCACTGTCAGAGTTGTCAGAGCACATCTGCAAATCTGGGTCAATGCATTATCTGTCCTTGCTCCAAAAGTTCTGCGATATATAAGCAGTATCATCCTTGCCTTACAAAGGGAAAAACAAAGGGCACAGACTGTGTTTTTGCCCGATGTTGGTTGGTAAGTTGGTGACAGGGCTAGGAAACAAATTTTGCGGGCTGCATACAACTTCACCATCCTCATGACAAGGTCCTTGCACTTTAATTAGAGGTGGCAGACAGCAGGTAGGAGGAATGAAAGCCACAGGGATTTAAAAGAAAAATCTCCCTGTCTTTGTGTTCGATCTTCAAGATTTTTGTGACAGTGAAGAACAATACTAAGGTAAAAATGCCCCAGCAGCACGAGTGGGGCTGTGCAGCAGGTGGATCTGTGTCAGCTTTGAAGGCACGAAGCTCTCCTCTTTTGGTTGAAAGTCCAGTTACTTTATATAAAAAGTTCCAGAAGGAGCATGGGCAAACCTGTAGCCCTGTAATGGGATATTGTTGTTGCTAGTAACAGGTCACAGGCTTTGTACTGAGTCTGTGAGACCTCGGAGCTGAGGTTTGTCAGGCCTGCTCTGCCTGAGCTTTTCTTGACCTGCTTGCAGATTTGTTTTACTCGGTTTTATCTGTAACAGCAGCTTTGCTAACCTACAAGGTATCTACAGCCAGTTTGTTTTGCTTTTGTTTCTCTTTCCATGTTATAACCATATTTCTGACTGTAATGTGGTGATGTGGCACAGAGAAATGTAGGTCTGGTTTGACAACAGGCCTTGGGAAGTGGGAGCATGGGCTATGGTTTCGAAGAGTACAGGTATAGGATGGCAAGAGACAGGGCACAGGCTGGTACTGGAAGCCACATGGCTATAAACAACTCAGCAAGAGCCAAAGAAATGCAGCTGGACAAAGGTCCTGGAGCTGGACAAACACAGTTATTCTGGGCAAAAAAGAGAACAAGGAACAAGTATTTAGCATATGTAAAATGCACCATAATAAATTAAAATATAATGTGGAGTTGCAGACTGATGAAGAAAGAGCAAGGTGTAAAAGCAGACATATAAAAAAGACCCCATCAGGACCCTAGAGTGAAGAAGGAGAAACCATCAACATCAACATCGCATTCTTCCCAGTGAAGGGCTGCCGATGCTGACACACCGTGACAGCCCCCATCCCTCCCATCAGAGAGAAACCACCACCATCAAGACCCAGAAGAGCAGTGGAAGGGTGAGCAGAACACCAGGAAAAGGGGTGCAAACTGAGAAGTTTCAAATACATTATTACTATTATTGAGGGGTTTTTCTGTACAGAAGTACACGTCCTTTTTCTGTTATAGTGAAATCTGGAGTATTATTCTTGGATTACACTGTTAAGCTTTCGATTATGCTAACAACAAATTCTTGGCTTTATATATATATATACACACACGTGTGTGTGCGTGTTTCTGCTGTGCTGATACACAAGAACTTGGAGATAATATTTGATTTCAACTTCCTGCAGATGGAAGATTATTCTGGAATTTAAATATAGCCCTTTTGCTACAGACTAACTAATGCAGTCAGCCCACAGGAAAACCCAAAGAGGTGTTACATCACTAAAAGAAGAAAACTGGAAACTGGAAAGGATTTAAAAGGTAAACTTTAACTGCTCCTTTTTTTTTTCTGAAGATAATTTAATAGAAAGACTGTTTCAGAAAGTGCAGGAGTCACTTTCAGAAGTGACCTCTGCGCTTTCTCTGAAAAGACATGGTTATATCTACGTGAACAGGAGCAAAATCATCTGCATAAGAGCTTAAATGGAGTAGTCCTCAGCCTCATGCAAATTGAAACAGATGTCATTTAGCCAAGATAAATTCCCTAATACTCCTTAGTTATTTTGACACTTAAATCCTCTCTCACATGCTTCTGAGAGTCCTTTTTTCTGGTGCTCGGAGGAGTCCAAACACATTTGACAAAAACATGCCAGACTCTGCAGTGGAGTCTCCAGGACAGGAGCAACCTATAAAGAATTTTCCGTGTTGCACCTCAATGAGTGAGCAAGGGGGTATTTTTGAACAAAGGAGTCATAACTACAAACTCATCCAACCACCAGTGGTTCACTTAAGATTTTTCTTCAAGTTACCTCAGCAGCAGGACATCCTTACTGCCTTGTAGGACGCTACTCCATTGCCCTAACAGCTCTCATTGCAAATCTATGTGGTTCGTGAAGTCTGCTGGGATTCAGCGCCATGTAAGCTGGCTGCAGTGAAGGCAGGGACTTGGATCTGGTGCGTGGTTTTTTTTTCCAAACATCGTCTCTCCTCCTTGAGCTGACTACCGAGGAGGTGAGGGGCTGGGGAGTGTCACTAGATCTGTTTGCCACCCGGTCCATCCTCTACTCCGGTCCTCCTTGCTCTTTCCCTGGTACTGCCAGTGATGCTGGGATGCCGCGCAGGGCGGGCTGCAGCACTGGCTCTGCATGAGCAGGGGCCTGGGGTTTGCTGTACATGCTGGGTTCTTGCTCTGCTACTCTCCGTTCCCTCCTGAAAGCAATGAGCCAGATGGCCAAGCCTCTCCTGCCTCATGCACAGCCGCCAGAGCATTCAAACGGTGCACCCTGTCACTGTAGCTGTGTATGGAAGCAAGGGAAAGGCAGGAAACATAAGGTTTGAGCTTATCAGCGAGACTCCTTCAGAAAGCAGTTGAAACGGGCAACGTTTGTGCAAAGAATGAGCATGCACATGCTACACTGTATGCATTAACCATGAGGTGGGGAAGCAGGGGGATCCCAGTTGCCACTGAATCTCGGCTCACTCAGCTGGAGAGCTGTTCTGGCTCATCCTTTTGAAGTGTGTGATGGAAAGCTGTGGTGCCCGGTGCCCAGCACAGCTGGGCAGTGGTCGAGAGAGCTGAGCTCTGCCCTCAGCCCTGCTGCTGGCTTGCTGAGTGACTTTGCATAAATCCAGTCAAGAGCATCCACTAATCATCTAGCTGCTCCATTTGTGGGGGCTGGTTGTATGGGATCCCAGTGCTCGCAAAGTCCTTCCTTTGGTACTGGACAGCCTCTGCAGCAGAACCTGTGCTTTTAAAAGAAGCCTTTCTCCTCCTGCCACAATGCACCACTTGTCAGCCAACGTGAGGCACACAGTGCCTTCCTGGCAGCCCGAGTGTGTGTGTACATGTGCCTGGGAAGTGTTGTTAGGCACTTACTTACACTTACACTAGGCTTACACTTCTCGAAAAAGAAGTTGTGTGCTACCTCAGAAAGGTCTCCTTAAATCTCTGGGTAAATAAAGACTCTAATGTCTGTTATCTGACTTCACAGCCTTTCAGTTTCATTAAGTTAATAGCCCCCATCAAGGGGCCAGCCCGGATGCTTGCAGTTGATTTAAAACCTGTGAATTCATCAGTCTTAAATTGCACTTCAAGCAAAGTCAGTGTACCACACCCTGGGGACACATGGAAACCCTAATGCTCAGTGCAGGACTTTGATGCCAGCACGATGAGAACCAGATAACTAGAGCTTTTTGTGCAGTCCTTATCTGGGCTTTTTCAGCTGAGAACTCCCCTCGCTGCGCTGGTGGCCCATGTTTCCCTGATGCATGGTGGGATGATTTGTCTTTGCAGGCAACATGCTAAGCAGACAGTCGTGCGAGAGCTGTTCTTGCAGACAACTGCTTAGGGGTGCACAAGCAGAAGCGGACAGGTCCAGAAGATGAGTCTTGGGGCAGCCAAGTATTTTCTGTGTCGATCTCTTAGTTTAGGCTTGCCCAAGTTAGCTTTTGCTCTTGCAAAGACAGTGCTAGCTTCTCTTCTGTCGCCACATAAATAAGGCAAAAGTATCATCTTTGCTATTCCCTAGAGGATTCTGAGAAATCGCTCTTCTGAAGATAGCAATGTGTCATAGGACTTCTATGGAGATACAATTGCTGAGACGAGGGACAAGGGACAACTAGGATCCTGGAGAAACCTTGGAAAGAGTATTAATCCTAATCTTGCTAGATACACCAACAACATAAACTGTGCGCCCTTTGGATAGGCTTAGGCCCACGTACTTTTATATCTGGGCCAGCAGGTGAGGCCTCAGCTGGCTTGTGGTGACCCACAGGCATTGCCATTCCATTGCCAGTCAGCAGTCAGGGCTGAAACAATGAAAACAATTGGCAACACGAGTCCCTCTCTTAGCTCATGGGGATGACTATTAGAAGAGAAGCCAAACTTATGTACAGATACATAGGGACAAATAACATTAATTCTACTTCATACTTTTATTTATTTCAGTCCAAATCAAGAGGATATGCTTCTGCTGACAAACTCTCTCCTAACTTGTCTGGGACTTAACATTTTTCACCCCTTCGCTTCTGTATGTGCGCAAGTCCCTCTGACTAACCGGATCATTGAGACCTAGAGAGACATCGCTGCAACCTAGCAAAGGTCCCTCCTGTCGACTCTGAGACAGTTTGGTACTCATACGTGAAGCTCATACTGCCACTATCAACACCAGGGTTATAAAAGTAATAGTTGCCTCGTCCAGATCTTTTCACGTTTGGTAGAGGTTCTCCACCTTCAGTCTAGACTCACTGCGTGGATTCAGAGGTGCAGTCTGGGTTTCTGGGTTCACTGCAGAAACAGAGTCAAAGTGAAAACAGCAGAAACTCTGAAGTGACTTCAGCCTTGGGTCCCTTGGGCTGTTGGTATTGCACCTTTCAACAGAAATAAAATAAAACTAAATCAGAAGAAGAGAGAGAGAGAAAGGGAGGGAAGAACAAAGAGGCAGCCAACTCCAGATCTATCCATGTGCAAAGCTCCTTATGTGAGCCCAGACAGTTTCTGAAAGTGGCCAGAGGATGAAGGAAGCATGACATGTGCCTGCGTTTTTATCCCAGCTCTTTCTAATTTGTAGTTTGTAATGATATCTTATTTTTGGATGCTTTTCCTCCTTGCTGAGTCCTTGCTGCTGCCTACATCTCATACATAGCAAGGTCCTCATCACATCAAGAATTCATAATCATCCAGAAATATTCAATAGGAATATAAAATATTTACATGTGAAAGACTGTCAGACAGAATGAATCACTTGTGTTACTCTGTTGGAAATCGTTCACTTAGAGAGGGCATGAATTGTGCCAGGGCACAAGATTGTGTAATCTTGGATGAGCGCTGTGGGTATGGTGTGGACGAGACCCTGGGGTGGTCCTCGCAGCTCCTGTCCTTGGCTGCTCTGTGGTGCGTGAGGGTGGCTGGGAGCCAGATGTCTCTCTTCCAGGACAGGGCAGGCTCCAGGTGCCTTTGCATAGTCAGCCAGCCCTTGTTCTGCTGACAGCAAAGTAATGATATCAGACAGAAGGAGGCCAGGTGGCCAGACTTGGTCCAGACATCTGACACAACTGGTATTTACTTCCCAGATTCTCACCTTCTTCTCAGTGCCTTGCTGATTCTTTTTCAGCACAGGTGCACTTGCACTATCCTGTGTTTCTTTGCTGAATCCAGCCTGTGCACGTACCTTTCTGCTGCACAGCGAAATCCCCATAGAGGCTGTCTCCAGTCTCAGACTCCTTTCTAAGCTCTGCTCATGCTCTGACTTTCTTGAATTAGACCTTCTCCTGTACGGGCTCCTCAAGACTGTCAGTTGCCTTGTCTTGTAACCTCCCTCTTTTTCAATAATCGCAGCTGGACGCTGCACAGTTGCCATGGCGTGAGCTGGGGAGGAACAAAACGACTTTGACAAGTGACCCGAGGGCACACCAACGTGGCACAGTGCACCGCTGTGCTGGAGTGCAGAGAGAGCACTATGGCAGGGTGCTGTATGGAAACACTAGCTCGGGTCATGGAAGTGGCATAACAATGCTAGCAGACTGCTCCCAGCAGGACCAAGTCCCTGGAGCCAGCACCACACAGTGCAGCTCCTGTGCCTTAGAAACCACAGCTAAGGCATGACGTGCAAGCCTGGAAATCTATGCATGAGCTGCACTGCGTGATGGACATAAGCTCTTCAGTGTAAGTGAGAGCACAAGATGCCCTGTGGTTTTGAGCACATGGTCTAGGATCCGTCCATGTGCACTATCACAACGATGAATAAGTCAGTTGTAATTTCCCAACCAAGCACACGTAGTTACTCTTTGGCACTAGCAAGCTAAGGTTCTTTTATAACCCAATGTCTAGAATTAAATGGCAGGAACCCAAATGCTAATCAAACTGCATCATGATTGCAGCATTTTGTATACTGATAGAATGCTCCTTTGAAGCCAAGGGGTTTCAGGGTGCCTCTCTGGAGAAAGATGTCTTGCCCGGGTCTGTTCTAGTACAAGAACTGGGAGCAGGAAGGGAGTCTGATGAGGAAGAGTGACTGGTAATTGCTGCTGGCTGTTGGAAAGATTTGTAAATGCAAGATTTCAGAAAGGAGATAAAATGCATCTCTGTAAACTGGCCATCCCTAGTGTAGTTTCTGCTCCCATTCCCATTCATGTACTAAATAGCAACAGCTGTCAGAGCTCTTCTCATGAGGCTAAGCAGGCTCCAGTTTTCATCTGTTTGTTGGTTTAACTTTGGCACAAGGGAAGGACCTATTCTGGGAGAAATATCATCATGTTAAAATACTGAGGCAATAAACACAATGCTCTGGCAATATGCAAGGGGAAAAGGGCTAAGAAGAGATCAGAATTCCCAAAAATCCATACAGTGCAGGATTTGAAGGGCTCCTCTGCTCCTACTGCATTGGTTTGCAGTCCGCTGTCCGTGACAGGGTAGTGGACAAAGACTGGACATGGGCAAAGCTGTCATGGGCATGGACATGTCATGGACAAAGATTCATTGGTAGTTGAGTTTTACTGAATCAGTCCCCAGAGAGGCTTTAAGGGATTGGGATAGAAGGTAAGGAGGAATCTAGACTCATTTCACCCACTGGGAACTTGAACAAGTCATTCAACCCTCTGCACCTCAGTTCTCATTATTTAAACAAAGTTGCCACGATGAGTTCTCAGGGTTCTCTGCTGGTAAAAAGGTGGTGCTCGTGCAGACAATACCAGTAGCGTATTAACATCAGGGCAAGGGAAAGAACACTGATCTGAAGTCTCCTTTCAGGAGGCATCTAGAAGGAAAAACATTGGCCCACAGAAATTGCTATCTGACATCTTCTCAGCATCTTCCCCTCAGATTCCAAACTTTCTTGTTGCCCCTTCTCTGATGAACTCTGGGAGCCTGGAAGATGCACAAGCATATCATCACGCTCACATACTCAGGTTTTTTTCCCCTACAATACCAATATGGAAGAGACTGTGAGGATCAGAGCTGTGCAGCAAAATGGAAAAGATCTAGAGATCTGTATTTAAGAGCAGGAGGAAAATGAGGCGGGGAAGCAATCACTCAAGAATATATTATAGAGAAGAATCCTGTGTTGACAGAGGGATGAACTAGGTGACCTAATAAAAAATATCGTTACAGATTTTTTCACTTCTGTCACATAATAGAGGACTTCAGTCTCCAGAGCTGTCAATCCAACACCTTTCACTGGCAGAAGTATTCACTCAAAAATAATCTTGATGAAAGGAGAGAACCTCAGTTAACTGCTTGCCTGGGGCGGATAAAATGCAGCCAGGAGGCTTGTTTGGCAAGTAATTATAAATGCACTTTTGCTGCCCAGGTGCATGAAGCACAGCTTAAGCTTTTGTTCATTAACATCATTAAAATTTCCATTTCAGCTGTCGCTCTGGCATTGACAGTGCTTGCAAAATTGTGACCAGGTCAACTCAAAATTGGCAGTGAGCCTGACACTGGGCACCATCAGTTCAATGGCTTAAAAGAGCCAAAAAAACACTGTTAGAAATGTTAAATCATTCAGCGGAACAGCCGTGCACTTTAGATGACAGGAAGGGTAGCCTTGAGGATATAAAGAAACAGAGGAGAAGAAGGTTCAAGAACATGGGAAATGCCATGTCTGATCTGGCCAATTATCCATTTGTTTGGTGTTTTGTCTTTGATACTGGTGAGTACCAGAAGCTACAAAGGAAGGCTCACAGGATCTCACGCTGAACAGTTAAGGATAACCGTTGCTTAGGGAAATATCTTCCCTAGCACATTCATTAGCAGTTGGCTTACATTCTATAGTGCAAAGCTTTTATACTCACCACTTGTATCTTAACTTCTCCTATTGTAAATCTGGAAAATTTCAGTATCCACAAGTATCTCCTTCTTATTTGAGTCCTTCCACACCCTGCACCTCAGAGATATCTTGCAGCAGAGATTTCCACAGGTGAATGAAGATGCTTGAGGAAAAGTATTCCCTTTGATGCAATACTTTCCCTATCACTCAGTTTAATGAGATGTGCCTTGTGGTGCTGGAGTGTAAAAGACAAGGTAAATAGGAACATTGAATGTGCTTTTCTACATAATTTATTCTAACTATTTCCAATGCCTATTTTATTCATATGATTTCTAAAATAAATACACCTGCCATTTAATTTGCTTCCTACATGGAAGTCATGCTATGCCTTGAAACAATTGTGTTGACTATTTCCGGACCCCTTTGATTGCTGCTATAATTTTCTTTGAATGTAGAACTGAACACAATGTCCTGGACATAATGCACTCACATACTGATCTCACACCAGGTTTAGTAAGAAACTCCACCCTATTCCACATGCACACCCCAATGAATAAAGAGCACTGTTTGACAGCAGAGGAGCACGGTGCTACGAGAACGCAGACTGCAGCTTAGGAGGACATAAAATCTCTCTTATTTTGAACCTGGGGACACATGGATACTTCAGATGAATCCTTCCAAGGTTCATTTGTCACCAAGAAACTTTACACTTTTCCGTGGCTGATTGCTCACATCTTTCTCTAGGTTTGCCAATGAATATTTCCCATTTGCAAATATTGCTGCCTTACTGAATATTCACCTTTGCCACACTGTCCATTAATCTGCAAACCAACACAGATCTTTCCAGAAGCTAGATGCACGCTGCTACTAGTATTTTGCTGTGTTGGAAATGGCTAATTTGGTGCTGAATCATGTATTTAGTTTTTTAACACAGTTAGCCAGCTTGCCTGCTTGCTGACGCATGATGTTCTCATTAATAGAGTACCTGATTGCCTACCCTCTTGTTTGGGTCCTGTCGAGAATGTTTTGAAAACCCAAGTGAAACAGACAGAGAATTTTCATTTGTCCCATATTTGCTGGCATGTTCAAAGAGAGCTAATAGATTAAAGTGGTTTTGCAAAGTCCCATCCAGAGTCCCTGTTATATCTGCAGATTTCACTTAGTTTGACATTTCAGTCTTGTTTTTGTTGCAGGTAACCAACACTCTCTGCTCTGCTTTCCCAAACACCTGTTTCAGATGACTGCTGCAACATCTGCCAGCGTCTGATTCTCCTTAGAGCCGATACCAGCCAGGCTGTGTATTTTCTGTAGCAACTTCGCAACTTTATTCTTAAATTCATTCAGATCATCAGATGTACTGTGCGACTTCTGTCAAATTGCTTAACTATTCTGTGTTGCTCTTTCCCCTCCTCTCCTTTGTATAATAAGGTAAGAGTAGTTATCTCCCTCACAGTCGGTTGGAGAAAATTAATTCATTCATTTTTGCAAAGTCCTTTGAGTCCTTCAGAAAGAAGTTGCTACAAAAGTGCAAAGTGCTATTATTCAAGGACTTAAGCAGTGTTCCTAAGTGTATATATATACACGTAAGAAAAATTCAGTCCCCCTTTAAATATGGGACTGAATGCTTCTGTGATCGGCCCTGTTTCTAATGTATTCACATGATACTATACATGGGAAAGATTTGCCTCTCTTTGGATGGATGCTCTAGATTCACTGTTTTGGATGCTCTAGATTAACTGTTTTATCCTATCTTTTCCTTGCAAACATCCCGTACTATTAATATGTAATAACGAAAGGATTATGATACTAGGCCAACTGCAACCTCTAGTTTCAATTTTTTTTTCATGTAATCCCCCCCTTTTTTTGTTTACAATTCCATTTTTAATGCCTTAATGCCTTTCCGTTCCTCTTTTGTTCTTTTCTGCTTGCTGAGTAGATTATGCAGTCTCCCCCCAAAATGTCCAATGAAGCTGGAACTAGGATATGATTTTTGCCTTTGCTTGTGCCTACATTATCACAGCAGCATCCGTGACAGTGTCCCAGCTCGGGGAACAGGGCTTACCCTGCCACTGCACAAACTGGTTCTTGGAAGTTACTCTAGACCCAAACGCTCTCCTCACCTAGCACCTCCCGCACCCAGCACCTCCTCCTCACATTTTCCTTCTGTTCCTCTGCTCCTAACTGCACATTCCAATAATCCCACTTTTGTATTTATGCCTTGCCAGACAACAACCTTCTGACCCTAGAAGTAATTTCTTTTCTGTTGTCATCTCTACCACTCTGATAATTGCTGTGGCAGTTTTTTCTGAGACACCTTCTTCTTCTGTGCTAGAGATACTGATGACTGTCACGTCAGATCCCTGAAAACATATTACTCATTAACCAGATGAATGGGCCTGTTGCCATTCTCTGAGCCTCAGACAGTTGCCCAGTCAGGATAGGTGATTTTCCATCCAGCTGCACCCCTCTCTGGGGTTTCTTCCAGGAGCCATTTCTCAGCTGATGGCTCTTAAAACTGGAAAATCATAGGCTCGATTGCCCTGAAGTCCACCCACTCTGTCTGGGCTATGCCACCAGCAAGACATCTGGCTATCAGTGCAATTTAAATATGTGTTTAACTGCAATTAACCAACTGTATCAGTATTATTTCATCATAGAATGTTGCACAAGACCAGACTGGATTTTAAGAAGCTTGTTCTGTCCTCGGTACTAACCCTGGCCCTTGCTCCACAATAGCTCCGCAAGTTCACCTTCCAGCAGTCCTCTGCAACAGTTTCCCAGACCATGTGTTATTCCATATTGCTTCCCCTTGTTTGAGGGGAGTGGACACATCCTCTACAGTTCTTACGTCAAGGGATTATTAGCCTCAGAAGCTGTGGGTAGGCAAACTGGGGACATGGCTTCAGGGACACCCTCTGCTCCTGGGGTGCCTCTGCCACACACTCCCCTGCTCACGCCCAGGCAAGCCACGTGGGCCTCGGGGACTGGCAGCATTAGCTCAGCAGTTGCCTTTTATAGCTTTTTGTGGTAACTCAGTAACTGGTGTCATCATCCAAGCTCCTTGAAGAGACATTTTCTGATCCATCTATCCCTCTCGCAAGTGGGATAGATGGGAGCAGGAGAAGCCAGGTGTCTGCAGCACCAAAAAGCAATTTGTAAACTGTGGGTATTTTGTCTGTTTGCTTGAAAGCACAAAATTTGTCACTTGTGTGAGTAATTTACTGCTAATTATGAGCTTACAATCTGCAGATAGGAAAATCAGAGCCAATGTGCATTTTCAGAGGGAAAGGAAAATTACTCCAAGTACTATATAATTATGCACTTAGCTGGGACTTGCTCCCGAGCCTTTCTAGAACGTTGCTTTTCAACTTGAGCAAGTTTACATACAAATGCATTAGCGTGTACATAGGAAGGCAGGGCAGTATAGGCCAGAGAGAGCAAAAACCCGAAAGACTAACAGCAGAAAAAACCAGGAGGATAAATCCCAAGGTGCTAGACAATTAAAATTTCCTTCTCAAAACCCCAAAGAGCCATAGCTGTTGGCCGAGACTGTGCAGCACTTCCACATCACTGCCGTACATCCCGCAACCCTTTCAGCTTTTGCTATTCCAGCCCTGAACTCCTCATGCCCAGCTGCTCCCCTCCTCCGGCCCACGCCATAGCCTGCTTCTTCCCATCCTGAGCTCACGAATGCCCTCTGCTAAACTCAGCCCCGTATGTTGCACCTAGTAAGTGAACACAAGCAATGCAAAAGAAAACCTTATTTTAATTCCTGACTTAATGCAGTGTTGGACTGAGGTCATCAGAGCTGCCAGGCCAGCGTGCTAAGTTCTTGCAGCGTACGATCATGAGCCCAGTGGCTGTGAGCTGGGCTCTCCTAGTGCAGTACACTACAGACTCATTTTGTCTCTCCTTTGTGAGAAAGTGAAAATCCCAAATATTTCAGTGGATTAAATCACACAGTTACTGAGCTAATAGTCAAAGGGCAAAGAAGTGGGAGCCAGAGAGGTAAGATATGTTGTCAGCCAATATTTGAAATGGAAGGAAGAGTCAGTGAAGCAGGGAGTTACAGGAAGGAAACTGTTAAATACTTAATTGAATTTGCATAAGTGATTCCTTAATGATAAAGTAGGGATAGGTGAAGCAGAGAAATAGACATGGAAGAGAGTTATTAGGTCATCTAGCCTGTAAAGCAGTTCAGACAAAATAACAGTCTTTCCTGCTGACCCATACCCACCACTCTCATTCATTCTTGCTCCCTCTTCCTTTTGCATACACATATGAACTCCCTGGATTTCACTTTCATCTCAAATCTACAGCAAATATTTTCAGAAGTTTTTATTATTTCTAATTTTTCTTTGAATGAAGAGAATATGGTGCAGAATTAATTAGCACCCTTGGAGACGTGCATTCTTTGTTTGTTCCTACTACAGACAGAGCAGAGGGAACATGCATTTGTGTTTCCTTTGCTGTCTGTCCCTTTTGCTGCAAAACAGTCCTTTCTAGATGTGGAGCAGAGACTGAACTGAGCCCTGAGGCTGCCTGCTGAGATCCCTAGCTTGGCAGGCACCTCTGTGCCAAACAGGGCGTCTGTTTTCACTACGCAGACATTTATCTACCTGGAAATGGGCAGGCACCCCAGACAAAAATCTTTAGCCTCTGAGAGCCGTAAAATTATCAGGATTAAGGCTGCCTGCTGAGTCAGTCACACAGATGGCTTCTGGGAGCCAGAGCTCTGCTGTTAGGCAGGGGTCAGCATCCCAAAGCTCACACTGAGCTCTCACCAGCAGCTCCAGCCACTCAGAGAAATCTGCTTAACTTTTGCAGCTGATTTTATCTGGGAGCCTGTGGGAAGGGCCGTGCCAGTTCTCCCAGTGTCTTTTGTAAGCCAGAGTGTGCCTGTGAGGCTCTGGGGATGTGAAGAAGAGAATATCTGTTTGGGTGCTCAGCAGAATCTACAGGGATTTTTTTGTTTTGCCCATGACAATAATCAGCCCCTGGATAAAGCGTAATCTGTCAGGTTTCACCATAGAAGTATGAATGACTTGGGCAGCTCTTCTCCTTCCTACTCATCAGAAAGGTAGTTTGGATCAATGCCACCTTCAGTGGGGACAAGCTAACACAATAAACTAATTTTTCATGAATAATATTCTGAAATTTTTAATGAACCTACTTCATTCATGTTTGCTCCAGTTTTGCCCTCTACTTTGTACCCACGCAGGATGAGCAGGGTGAGCTGGCAGGTCTACCTGAGGAAGCGGAAATAAGCAATTATTGCAGCAGAATGAGGAGATGTTAAATTTAGTTTCACAGCAAAAAGTACTTGAGCCGGTCTGAGATCAGAAACCTACCGGTACATGACCTCCCCATCCAAACCTGTTTCCATTTTGTGCAGTGACTCCTTGCAAGAAACTGGCGACTCAAGGGGAACCGTGGACCAGATTTATTCCAGTAACTTTAAACTGTAAGTGCATTTGCAAAAAGAACAATCTGCCCATTAATGGCCTGAAAGAAAGGACAAATTAATCAAATGAATGATTGAATATGAATTATTATCCCAGTCCTTCAAATCTCCAAATGCAGTGCAAGTCCTTTCTAACCCAACCTCCTCATGGAATCTTCTCCCTTTTAAAAAGCTGTTGTATTATTTCCCTAAATTATTCATGTGCTGAAAGAAATGTGTTTGTTACGGAGTTGTCCCATCTCCCTTTCCTTCTGCTGAAAATATTATTTAACTTAAAGGTGTCAGTTATATAATTTAATCCTTCCCTTCCATTATTAATGAATTTTAACATGAAATATGTAGGCATTTTCCCTATTCTGCCTTATGGAGTATTGGCCATAATTATGTCAGATGAAATTTTTTCTCCATTTTTTGAAGAAGTATTTATTAGAAACTGTCCTCTGTGGTGCTGACAGAGGAAGTTTAAATGGAAGAGTAATTTCTGCCTCCTTATTTTTAGCCTTCTTGTAGGCCATTTTCAAAAATGGACCTTTCCAGTGCCTTACGGCCTATTGGCTTGAGTCCTATAGCGCTTTCAGTGTTGATGGATCTCTGCCCCTGCAAGCAATTCTGATAAAATCAACAGATACAATAGTGAAGGTGAGTTTGGCTAGACCCTCTCCTGAGTTTTCTCATGAATTTTCTCACTTAGGAGACGGCTGTAGTTCCTGTTTTACGTATCTGGAAATGGAGTGTGAGGAAACGATACGCCCATTCACAACGTGATTGCTGGCAACAGCACCTAGAGTTTCTCATTACCACCACCCCCCGCTCCTCTCATGATACCACCCTCCGTTTGACAGCTGCCAGCTCCCCCAGGACCCAGAGATGCCCCCACTGACTGTCCCTTCCACCCCTGGTTCCCATGCGCCAGGAGCCCCAGAGCTGTCACCGTCTCTTCTCCTGCTTTCTGGTGTGATTATTCTCACTCCTGTTTTCACACACAGATGGAGCTCAATGGATCCCTAATAGCATCCTTTACTTAATTAACATGCAATTAGCTTAATGAATATTTTAACCTCATTATGTAGTTACTCATCTTTATCTGTTGTGGGTACGTTTAGTGCCCAGCTCTGGCCTCTCATAAAGACAAGCCAAATTAGTCTAGTTCTTCACTTATGCTTGAGAGGCCTGTTTATAGGGTTCTTTTTTCCCTCCCTTTATTCGTCATGTCTATGATGGAAGGGCTGGGGTTTATGGAGGCAAAACATTTTTTTTCCTTCATCTTTCCCTGAAGAAATAGAGATTTCCTTAGAGATGAGACAGAGGCAGGGGATGGTGAAATTAAATTCTGCTCACTTGGTCGGGATGAAATCTGTTGCTCTATCCATGGGATAGGCTTTTGTGCTGGTTTTGGCTGGGACAGAGCTAATTTTCTTCTTAGTAGCTAGAATAGCACTATCTTTTGGATTTAGTATGGGATTTGATATGAGAAGAATGTTGATAATACACTGATGTTTTTAGTTGTTGCTAAGAAATCAAAGACTTTTCGACTTCCCATGTTCTGCTAGTGTGAGGGTGCGGCAGAAGATGGGAGTGAGCATAGCCAGGGCAGCAGACCCCAACTGACCAAAGGGGTATTCCGTACCGTATGATGTCACGCTTGGCATACACAGCTGGGGGAAGAAGAAGGAAGGGGGGAGCGTTCGGAGTGATGGCGTTTGTATTCCCAAGCAACTGTTATGCTGACAGAGTCCTGCTTTCCTGGGGATGGCCGACACCTGCCTGCCCATGGCAGGGAGTAAAGGAATTCCTTGTTTTGCTTAGCTTATGCATGTGGTTTTTGCTTTACCTGTTAAACCGTCTTTACCTCAACCCACGAGTTTTCTCACTTTTGCTCTTCCAGTTCTCTGCCCAATCCCACAAGTGGCTGCGTGGAGCTTAGTTGCCGGCTGGGGTTAAGCTACAACAGCTTTCAACAAAATCTTGGCAGCAACATCTCCCAGTTGTGGGTCTCCCATTTTCAGCCTGCTATGCGATGTAGTGGTCATAGTGTGACAAACGCCCTTCTCCATTGTGTTCTTCACATTCAGGATTTGTACCTCAACAGAAGCAATATCTATGCCTTGCAGACATGGGATGGTTGTTCCACAAGCCACTGACCAGCATGTGGAAATCCCTCCTAGAGAAAATTGTTTGAGGCTGGCAAGCAAACCACAGTCCTTTGGGCCCAGACAAGCGAGGAGATGGGCTCTTGCCCAGGAGTACTGTAGCAAGAGGAGAATAAGGAAGGGTGTCTGCTTTCCCTTGGGTGATCTCGTTGGCAGATTTTACCCTCTTCAGCCAGGCAGGTATCTTAGCAAAACTTGGCAGGAGCCTGCCTTGATGTGAAGTTCCCATCGCTTCCTTCTCCAGGCAATTAGTTTGTAAATGTGGCTAGGGGTGGGAGGAAGTAAGTGTAAGTGGGGGAAGAAAGNTTATAGGGTTCTTTTTTCCCTCCCTTTATTCGTCATGTCTATGATGGAAGGGCTGGGGTTTATGGAGGCAAAACATTTTTTTTCCTTCATCTTTCCCTGAAGGAATAGAGATTTCCTTAGAGATGAGACAGAGGCAGGGGATGGTGAAATTAAATTCTGCTCACTTGGTCGGGATGAACTCTGTTGCTCTATCCATGGGATAGGCTTTTGTGCTGGTTTTGGCTGGGACAGAGCTAATTTTCTTCTTAGTAGCTAGAATAGCACTATCTTTTGGATTTAGTATGGGATTTGATATGAGAAGAATGTTGATAATACACTGATGTTTTTAGTTGTTGCTAAGAAATCAAAGACTTTTCGACTTCCCATGTTCTGCTAGTGTGAGGGTGCGGCAGAAGATGGGAGTGAGCATAGCCAGGGCAGCAGACCCCAACTGACCAAAGGGGTATTCCGTACCGTATGATGTCACGCTTGGCATACACAGCTGGGGGAAGAAGAAGGAAGGGGGGAGCGTTCGGAGTGATGGCGTTTGTATTCCCAAGCAACTGTTATGCTGACAGAGTCCTGCTTTCCTGGGGATGGCCGACACCTGCCTGCCCATGGCAGGGAGTAAAGGAATTCCTTGTTTTGCTTAGCTTATGCATGTGGTTTTTGCTTTACCTGTTAAACCGTCTTTACCTCAACCCACGAGTTTTCTCACTTTTGCTCTTCCAGTTCTCTGCCCAATCCCACAAGTGGCTGCGTGGAGCTTAGTTGCCGGCTGGGGTTAAGCTACAACAGCTTTCAACAAAATCTTGGCAGCAACATCTCCCAGTTGTGGGTCTCCCATTTTCAGCCTGCTATGCGATGTAGTGGTCATAGTGTGACAAACGCCCTTCTCCATTGTGTTCTTCACATTCAGGATTTGTACCTCAACAGAAGCAATATCTATGCCTTGCAGACATGGGATGGTTGTTCCACAAGCCACTGACCAGCATGTGGAAATCCCTCCTAGAGAAAATTGTTTGAGGCTGGCAAGCAAACCACAGTCCTTTGGGCCCAGACAAGCGAGGAGATGGGCTCTTGCCCAGGAGTACTGTAGCAAGAGGAGAATAAGGAAGGGTGTCTGCTTTCCCTTGGGTGATCTCGTTGGCAGATTTTACCCTCTTCAGCCAGGCAGGTATCTTAGCAAAACTTGGCAGGAGCCTGCCTTGATGTGAAGTTCCCATCGCTTCCTTCTCCAGGCAATTAGTTTGTAAATGTGGCTAGGGGTGGGAGGAAGTAAGTGTAAGTGGGGGAAGAAAGTTTGCTTGAGTCAAGAGTGAGCTCTTGAGCTGACTGCAAAACAGTATCACAGAATGATCTCTTGAGGTCCCTTCCAACGCCTACCATTCTATGATTCTATGATTCTATGAATCACAGAATGGCAGGGGTTGGAAGGGCCCTCTGGAGACCATCCAGTCCAACCCCCTGCTAAAGCAGGTTAGCCTAGAACAGGTTGCACAGGAACGTGTCCAGCTGGGTTTTGAATATCTCCAGAGAAGGAGACTCCGCAACCTCCCTGGGCAGCCTGTGCCAGTGCTCTGTCACCCTCACAGTGAAGAAGTTCCTCCTCATATTCAGGTGAATTTGAAAGAGAGACTTGTTCACTCTTACTACATTGGGCGGAGTGGTGACCTAATAGATCATGTGGTGGCTCTCTAATCAGGACACATGTGGTGCTCCCACTGTCCTCTGGGAAGAAAACAAAACAGATCTTTGTGTTGATTTGTTTACTACTGGCATCTCAGCAGTCCACTCACTGACTCTTCCTTCTTGTTGTGACCTGGGGAAGGCAGTCATGCTTCCTACCCCATGCCAGAGGAAGCAGGCTGGTAAAGAGCCATTTGCTCTCAATGGGAATCTACACAGAAAGAGAGGAATGGACTTCAAAGATCTAACAGAAAGAAAATATCTCCAGTAAAATGCCATTGGAAAGTTAAGAAAGCAGTGAGCACTATTTCCTTCAGGCTATGCTTTTTGTTGTTTTGAGTCAGCAAGGTTAACCAGAGAAATAGAGCAGAAAGTTGAGATTATTTGGAATGGCTACAGTTGGGTTTTCAAAGCCTTCCTTTCGTATTTCAAAGGAAAACAACAAACTTTATTTGCACAGTGCATACTCCTGCTGTCTTAACCCAGAATTGGCTGTGTAGAGGAGAGAAGTGAAATACTAAGGGGTTGTTAGGAAAGAACTAGTGCAGAAATAACAAGGGGTGTCACAGTGATAGGAAAGCTATGCCCCCTCCTCCACAAAGCCAAGGGTCCCATCAAGCAGAGCTGCCACCTGTCCTTCTTGAGGCTGCGTTTTTCTGGTAGGGTCCACCTCCCTGCCAGGCCAGGCCCGGAGGTCTCAGTCAGCTATTTCCAGCTCCAACTTAGCATGTCGTGCTCAAATTCTGTCGAGGTATCACCCAGCTCCTGTCCTTACAGAAGCGCAGCCTTGTTCAATGAGGTAATGAGCTGAGAAGATTTGTGGGTGTGCATATTGCAGCAGAGTCAGCCCATGCAATCCATGTAAAGAGCACCAAGTCTGCATTATTTGTCTTAATCCGGCACCCTTACAGAAGCAGTGTTACTGAGGCTGAATACTTTATCGACAGGACAAACACAGCTAGAACAGCCAACCATCCCAAAGTCAAGTGGACAGACCCGTATCGCTCACTGCTGTGACTGCTGAAGCCTAACGGTGAGGGTTGCCATTCATTTTTCCTCATCCTTTGGCTTGACTGAAGCAGCCTTGCATCGCAGGATAGGTTGGTAGTTCAGTCCCCATCTCATCCTGTAGCTACTTTGAATATCTCCCTGTTCTTCCCAGGCACCAGGGAGGGCCCTGTGCCCCTACTTGAAATAAAAGTATCTTTCCAGAGTCAGAGGAGGTAACTGATAAGATCCACATGTTGCAGAGCTAAAAGACCATGACCTTTGGTTAACACCTATTTCTACATGGGGCTTCCCAAAAAGTTTCTGCTAATGTGATGTAACTGAGCCAAATTTTCAGCCAGAGCAAACTGAAGTCAAGCCACTGACTCCAGTCGATTTGAGCCACTTTAGTCCCAGGGAAATCTTTTTGCCTTGTGACACAAGGCAAGACACCCTACTTCAGTCAGGAAAAGGACTCAGCATGTTGCTGCTGCTGGAGATGGGGCTATGTCCAACTGCCAATATTTGTGCATGTGCCAGAGAGAGCAAAAGCCTCCTCTCCTCTAGGTCAATAGGGTAAAGGGTTTTGTTTTGGGAGTGAAGATCCCACCATGTCAACTTTCTTATGATCCTTGGATGTGACTGGGCCAGCTAGGTACTGGAACCCTTTGTGCACGTAGCACAAACGTGAATCCAACCCAACAGATTGGCTGTTCCTTTTTAAAGGATTTTGGGTTGCGTTTGTAGAAAGTTCAGAGGGATTCCACATTCACAGCCCCGATCTTCATCAGCTGGCAGGCTCAGAAGAGGCCAAGGTCTGGCATCCTCACTGTCCTCCCTGGCTGGGGCACAACGGCAGAGCCTTATGTGGGAAGCTGTTCTTCTCCTACCCCCTTGTTACAGAGATGACTACTTATCAGGGCTGTCAATCCAACACCATTCAGTAGCAGGAATGCTGTTTAGAATAAAACAATAGACCCGAAGTTGATAATCAGATGCAAATTATGTACCAATATGCGGAAGACAAAGATAAGATTTACATAAGATGTTTGTATGATAGCAGCGAAGTATCCCTATTTTTTCCCAGAAGGTATCAAAGCACAGAAAGCAATAGTTCCTCACCCAGCTCATCTCCCCTCCTCTAGCACAGCCCTGAGCCTGCAGTCTTGTATTTGAGGGCAGACCAGCTCACCGGAGAAGTGCCCCTTCCCCTGCCACGTGCCAGGGGAGCAGCCTGCTGCGGGGAGGCTTAGGTCAGGCTTGGTGGCAGAGACAGCACTCTTTGTTTCTTTCCTCAGGAATCTCTTTTCCGGGAGGCAAAGCCATTAGCTAAGAAGGTGAAATGGATTTGCTGCTGCTCTTCTCCATTAACAGAGCTTGTTCAACAACTACTCTCTGCGGAGCTTAAAATAGTCTTTTGAGGATAGGAAACTGCTCACCAGCTTCAAAACAATAGCCGAGCCTTGTGTAAAAAGAGTAATCCAGGGTGCCGTTGCTGGCATAGTTTCTCTTTTGCAAGCACTCGGCAGTTTGTTGTGCGGAGGGATACGGTGGATATGCGTTTTGGCCAGCGTCCAGTTGAAAACACTGTCCTTCTGCTTCCAGTGTCTGTTGGGGTAGGGCACAGTGTTGGTCAGGGGCTGACATGTCTCCTAGAGCCAATGGCAACTATTCACCAGTGCTAATGGGTAACCTAGAGGTTTAAGCAGGTTTGCCAAATCCCTAAGCTTTGCAGCGTGGCTCCTGCGCATCCTTGGGTTGGCAGGTGGAGCCTGCAGGTCTTCCTGAGGTGTGCAAGCAAGGTGGCTTCAATGTGAGTGTCCTCAACGGCTGCTTCCACTCGGCTTGACGTTAGCTCAGGACTTTTGGTGCAACGCTTGGAGGATGCTAGTGGCACTCTTGCTTGGTGACCGTGGGGATCCCTCCTGCATGATGCCATCCAGCCACGCTGTGCTCATCGGAGCTGGCCACAGCTCAGACACTGGGAAAGATAGTGAGAGAGAGGGGAAAGGGTGCTCGTAGGATGTAGAGGCTGCACGACTGATTTCAAACCCTGAAGCAGCATGACACAAATGAAAGGGAAAAACTGGAGTTCTCCAGAGCTGCCTGTACGACACGCACAAGTCTGACTCATCTCTGGCTGCCCAGAGGCCCTTCTGTCAGATGGAAAAGAGCTGAGCTGTGGCAGTTGCAGCAGCGGCTGCAACAGCAGCAGAGCTCTGTTCTCGTAATTCACTGCCGTCTGCTCCTCCCAGCCAGAATCTATAGCTATTTCCCTCCCCTAGGCTGGTTAAAAACACGCCCTCTTTTTTGTCTTCAGTGCAGTGTTGTATTTCTGATAGTTCTGGACTGATCTCAGCTGCAGTTCACAAAGAGAATTGCAGAGTAGTCCCACCTTTCTCCAGCTCCAGCTCAATGTATCAGCTATTTTCTTCAGATAGTCATTGGTACGTGTGGATGTGGCCTCTCTCTCCTGCCTCTCTCCTTGTCTCTGTCTCTCTCTCTGCCCCACTGGATGTGTGCATATATGCGAACCAGGGCAAGAAACTAAAAAGGCGATGCTTGGAACAGGTTAGTTTGCATTACACGGCTGACAGGCATTCCTGGAGAAGGCTAGATACTGGGAATTCATCATTTTCCCTTCATCAGTGATTGATTGTCTCTGCATCTTAGCAGGATTAGAATTCTGCATTTTGGGATGCTGTTGGCAACTGCAAAAGTCACAAAAATGCACCTGTGACATGAAATCAGGCCCAAGAAAACTTACTCTTTCCTTCCTTGGCTTCATAAATGTGCCTTTTTCATCTGCATTGTTGGCTACTTTATTTAAGACATACAGGGATTGTGGCCTTTTTCATCCCAAAGCACTTGATAAAGTATTTTAAAAGAGGTAAATACAGTGCTTTCCCAGGCTGGACAGATGGAACACAGATTAAATCCTGCACTCATGTGCCCAGCACGAAAAATCTCCCATTAACTGCTACTGTCTTCCAACAGCTCTGCTGACAATGTTTTGGTGTTCTTTCTGCCATGCAAAATATTTTCAGATCAGTATTAACCTCTCTGTGCTTATAGGGGTGGATGCACATGTGTGTGTATATTATTACCCTCAGTATTAACAATTGTAAAATGTACCTGCTTGATTGACTTTATAAGCAGCAGAAATTACTGAACACCAACGAGCTCCGTGCTGAACGTGCTGAAGGCTGCGTACCTACGAGGAATGAGGAATCCCAGCTTTGAGGAATGTGTAATCTTGCATTCATGTTACAGCTTTTAAAATGTAAGGTTACAATCTGTTTCTCTCTTAAAGGCCCATTACAGTTCCTCTACATTTTTGTCTAGTGAAATGTGTGTGGCTTGAAAAACACCAAGCTGACTCTGAAAGCAAGGAAGAGTATTTGTGAAACATCTGAAGGAGAGCTTAGCAAACAATATTGGAGCAGTAGTTTATTAAAGATTTAACCCCTTTGACATTTTCCTTTTTGTTTACTGTTTGTTCACATCCCTCTAACTCACAAATACACTGTTTATTGTCCCTTAGATTTTCCATATCATTAATTCTGGCTGGAGGCTCCAGCAACAGCTGTATTTGAAGAAACTAGACTATAATTGAGAGAAATTATTAATGATTTTGTTGATGCCCTCTACCTTTCTTATTGATTTCACTGGAAATCATCAGCTTGATCTTGTTCCCATGGAGCTCAAATGGGGAGGGAGCATATGTGTGCACGTCACGATCCCCCGAAGTTTAGGTGTGTGCGCTAAGGGCACAGGAGAAGCCCTCTCCTTCTTGGGGTGAGTAAGCCACCCCTGCTCCCAACACCTCTCTTTCCAGCCTGGCACACTGCGATTGCATTGTGTACATTGGCTACAGTTTATAGGGCAGAAGAATTTGTTTTACACAAGATAACCCAATTATCTGCATCCTTTCATTTAAGTGGGAGGCTGCATTTGCAGTTATAAGATAATGATTCCAGACTGGGCTTTTGCAGATGCAAATTTCTCTATCTCATTACAGGTGGGGCTGGTTTCAGGCACGGGCAAAGCTGTCAGCTGCCAAAGGTGGGAGCCTGCCAGGGGCAACCAGCAGCCCAGTTTGCCCAGGCTAAAAGAGATGGGGATGGCCGTCGCCACAGCAGGCACGAGCCAACTGTCCAGCCTTTTCCCCAGGCTGCGCAGTATCAAGGAGGTAGAAAAGGAGAAACGCATCCCGGGAGGGACCCACTCTACTGCTGCCACACAGCTGAATTTTGCCTGCCCAAGGGTGAAGAGAAAATCCTTGGGCTGCAAAATTAAATTTTGCCTACCCTGCTGATAAACCTTGAGCCAACTCCGATCACAGAGGTATCTTCACCTCTTTCTATTTTGACTACAAAGAGAGGCTTATTGAAAGGTTGATTTTGATCCCTGTTAAGAAAAAAATAAAGAAGGAGAAAGACAATAAAATTCCTCTTGCTTCAAGATTTTAGATTTAAGTCTCACTGACAATACAATATTTTCTGAAAGTGTTAAGTTACTTGAGGAGGAATATTTTGAATCTAAAATCATTTACATTACCTCCATTTCAATATATTTGCAGCATCTGCCACTTTTTTTGGTGACCCTCTCTGAGTCCGACTTAAAATGCATTATCCTGCAAAGTCTAAAATAAAGGTAGGTTAGACACTGCTTCTGCAAAAGGCAATTTACTAAATCAGGGATGATAAATGTACAACTGCAGTTTGAAAATGAAATGTGATTCTCCACCAAGACAAGCAAAGGAAAAAAAACCCAAAGTGCTAATATGAGAAATTTCTATTGGTAATTTCTTGGTCGGCCAATGCTTGTTTTCCACAGACGGGCATCCCTTGGTTCTGCAAAATATTCTTTCTTGGGCATCTTCCATCAAAATGTCTGCTGTTTTCAGAGGTTCAGAGGTACTTTTTCCAGACACGGTGAATGAAGAAGCGTATTTAACATGAGACACCCCACGTGGGATGTTTGAAGCAGGGATGAGCTCACCCTCCTGTCATCTGAGGTGGTCAAACTCCATGTTATCCCCAAGACCAGGTATGTCCAGGGCAGCTGGACCAGCTCCTCAGGCAGACGGAGGCACATTTCACCCTCTTCCTCCCTCACCTTCCTATCGGCCCCTCCAACCCCTGCAGCTTCCTGCAAGAGCAGGACTGTAAAGGAATTCCGGCAGGATCTGAAGCAAGGGAGGGGTTACTAAAAGGTGGAACGGAGAAAAATAAAGGCTAACCGGGCAGAAAGAAGGGGCAGAACTGCCAGGTCCTGGCGACTCTGCCCAGCCTCTCCCTGCCCATGGCCCAGGACCACATTTCACCCCAGCTCAGCCCAGCAGTCCCTGTCCCAGCAGTACCATCTCACATCCTGGCCTTTCCCAAGTTTTCATTCTCCACTTTGCCCCTAGCACCTTTCCAGCAGTCCTTGCTTCTCTTCCCATGCTTCAGGCTGCCCCAGTGTCCCTCTTTCATCCCTCCCACCCCCTCCTTTCTCTGCTCATCCCCGTTAATTCCTGAGTCAGTCCTGCCCTGGATTCCCACAGTCGCTCCCTCTCTCCTGGATCTTGCTGGTTCCCTTAGTCCCTCCTGAAGCTGGGTGGAGAGGTAGCTCCCGTCTCCCTCAGTCCTGATGCCAGAGACCAGGAAAAATCAGAGGTGGAAAAATCAGAGGCGGAAAAATCAGAGGCATTTATTCCTCAGCGCCAGTGTCACATGCCATGAATCCTTCCAGCAAGTCAGATATTGTGGTTTACCTGCGAATCTGAGGGCTACCGAACAGCTGTAAATCTGATCCCAAATGCGTATTGTTCCTTCAGAATACCAGTTTGTGCATCCTAATGGAATATGGCACTGCTCTGTGTGAAATACAAATGAATGGTTTATTATTGGCTTCTCAGAAATCAGGACTAGAGGTTGTTCCTCACAATGTGCTCTGATTAGAACAGGAGGTCAGACCAGCAGCTTTTCTTCTGTCTCCGTAATCTATGAATTATTTGGTCCATATAAAAATTATGCTAATTTTCCTGCTTGACTTTGCTAATAGGGACGTCTGCTGCTGTTACTCAAAACCCTCATCTGGTTTTCCTCAGGAATTTTGGATGCGGGACTTGGTTTAGCAAGGAGAATTGCTCCACCCTTCACCGGAGCGCAGTCACCTGGGGAGCTGCATGGAGAAACCTCTTTGGCAACCCACGGGGTGAGTGTGCAACACTCGAAATCTGACCGGACGTGCATGAAAATACTGCAGCACCTGGTGAGCACCCAGTGGAAGATTGCAACAGAGAGGATTACGTTTTCAAGCTTTAAAAAAAGTGCTGCCACAATAGGTAAACTAAGGCATATCTTGATGCCAGTGGCCCTGTATTTGGTGTCACCTCAGGTTGACAGTCTGTTATATTCCTCCCCATCTGTGAGGTACTGAGCAATGGTGTGTGGTAGAGCTGGTTGTTCCCAGCATCTTCACAGTCAGTGCAAGGTCACCCGTCAGGCTCATGTGCCTAGCATGTCACTCTGGGAGCCGTAATAGCCNGCCAGTGGCCCTGTATTTGGTGTTACCTCAGGTTGACAGTCTGTTATATTCCTCCCCATCTGTGAGGTACTGAGCAATGGTGTGTGGTAGAGCTGGTTGTTCCCAGCATCTTCACAGTCAGTGCAAGGTCACCCGTCAGGCTCATGTGCCTAGCATGTCACTCTGGGAGCCGTAATAGCCACAGCCATCAGAGTCCCTGGCCCTAGTACCAGGCTAGCATGATTAGCTCTTTTTCTCTTTCTTCTGAGGAGTAGATGTAACTGAGAAATCAATCAAACTCCAATGACTGCCAGCCTATAAAGGGCAGAGGAGGTGGAGCTTCCCAGCAGTTGTATGATCTGTCGTTTCTTCTCTGGTCTGAAAGACAGGGAGATGAGAAATGTCTTTACTCCACATTCCCACTAACTTTCTTGGCATGACGAGCTAGCCAGATAATACGCAAGTAATTATACATCGGAATACACAGTTCAGTGGCAATGCTGTCTGTCTGCAGCTGCACTGAAACATCAGGGAAGAAAGTTTTCTGTTCCAGCTCTTCTGTGTCTCTGCCTCGCTGTCTGGGTTTGGGTGAGTCACACCTCGACTTGGTGTTTCAGCCCCAACTCCCACCTCACACAAAGGAGCACTCCCTGATAATCACTTCTGATCAGTGGTGCAATTCATGACTGAGACCCGTCTCAGACCCAGCAAATCCTGCCTGTGTGACTGTGGATTCATTTGTTGCTTCGCTTGGGAGCAGTGGGGAGATGGGTGATCCTCGCAGGAACAGCTCTGCTAGGTAAACCGTGCCTTTCCACCAGCGAGGGAATCATAGGATCATAGAGTGGTTTGGGTTGGAAGAGACCATTAAAGGCCATCTAGTCCACCCCCGCTGCAGCGAGCGGGGACAACTTCAACTCAATCAGGTTGCTCACAGCCCCATCCAGTCTAACCTTGAATGTTTCCAGGGTTGGAGCATCTACCACCTCTCTGGGCAACCTGTTCCAGTGCCTCACCATCCTCATCGTAAAAATTTCTTCCTTACATCTAGTCTGAATCTGCCCTCTTTCAGTTGAAAACCATTATATCTTGTCTTATCGCTACAGGCCCTGTTGAAAAGTCTGTTCCCATCTTTCTTATAAGCCCCATTTAAGTATTGAAAGTCTGTAATAAGGCGCCCCCGGAGCCTTGAGCTTCGGTGCAGCACAATACCCACACACCTGTATTGTGTCCCTAGGTAGCCCCAGCCCCAGCCCCAGCTCTTCCAAAATTATTAGAGCAGCTCAAATGAAAAACAAGTTGGTAAATGCAATTGCTGTTTCTATAATTTCCTCCCAATAGAGCTTCGCTGTTGGTTTCTTGTATGGACCGTCTCATGTTACTTGGGTTTACCATTCTTTGATTCTGTGTAATGGGCCTTCTAACTCTGGTTTGCCAGAGAATTGTGTTATAAATAGTCCCAGTAGATTGAAACAGAGTCTTTCACCATAGGTTTTCTAAAATTGACCAAGTTATAGAGGAAAGACAAGGATGTCACTGTGCCTTAAGGATGTGGGTATATTTAAGCACAGAGGCAACATGGAATTGTGGTTCAGACTCACTCCAAAGGTAGGGAGGGAGCAGCAACCCTTGACAGGGGAGGCGTGTGTTGTGTTTTAAAGCATCCTTTCAGCAGGCACAATTCTAAACCTTTTCTCTTGTTTGCACATTTCTTTCGCAACTTGCGGATTTGTGCAAAGAATTGTTTAAGATATTTTGACTTGAAGGTGGTTTATTCAAAATATAGCTGTAGTGCGTGTGTGTGTGTGTGTGTGTGTGTGTACACATACAGGTTCCCTCAGAGACAAAAATCAGTGGATTCTTGAGTCAAGAGTGCTCCAGCAGCGGTCAACACCACCTGAAAATGAAGAGGCAACAGTAACTTGTAAGGATACCTCATAGACTATATATAGCATCCCACAAGGAAACTACTTCTGTGCAACTTAACTGTAGAGGCTTCATTCTCAAAGTCACTTAGAGGAGCCGAGCCTTATGTGCTAGTTTTGCACCATGGGCTAGATTTGGGTCATGAGAAGACGCTGGCTTTTGGATTAAGTCAGAAGAGCAAACTACCCTTAGTTTTTTGCATTCCACATTTCTCTTGACACTTGGATTTCAGGCATCCAAGTTTCCTTCAAGTCATACAGGGTCAAAACACTGAGATGAAATAGAGTACATACAAGTGGTGTCTGCGCAGGCAGTGCGGGGGAACGTAGATGAGGGCTGAGAGACCCAGGCTACTCACAGCTGAGCTCAGAGAGTCCTCCCTTGAGGGGGTAAGACTTGCAGCACTCTATCCCTTCAGACCTCATCAGCTTACAGATCCAAAGCAGGGACGTTCAGTGGCACTGAGACATGTGTTGCCCACTGAGGCAGCTCCTTGCCTTCTCTCCTTAAGCTCAGAAACCTTCTGATGTGCTCACCTGCCACCCTGGGATATAGGTACAAGCAGAGCAAGGCATGACAGTGAAACAGGCCATAAAAGTTTTTTTGAATTAAAACCTGAGTGTCCACATCCAGCCTTGAGCACCTCTGGAAGAGATAGGTGCACTGGGCCCACTACATTTCCAACAACAGCTCTGGTCTCAGGATTTCCAAAACGCAGAGAGAAGATGTGCTTATTTGTAAATCTCCTGGAAGTAATCTTGGAAGAGGGAAGATGAGTGAGGCTCAGAGAGTGGATTTGTGGTAGTGTAAGGAAGGGAAATCGCAAACAGTTGGAGAGCTGCCAGAAAGAGAGAAGGAGGAAGCCTCCACCGGGAGCTGGGCTGACTCCAGGTCAGAACAACCAGCCATATCCAGGTGAGCTGGGAACTGCATGCCCGTTCTCCTCGGTGGAAGGAAACCCGTAACAGTAATGGTCTGACTGCCCAAACCGTTTGGATGGTGGCAGTGCACATATATGCTCCTGACAACTTTGGATTTCAAGTTTTTTCATTGTCATGTTACAGTGAGAGGCTGGTGGAGAGCTGCACCGCTGATGGGCAATGTATGGCTCCCCAGAAAGCAGTGGGGCTGCTTCAGGCATCGAACCGCATCCTCTCTTCTGCAGTCCACCTGGCACACTGTTGAATCTTTCTATAACCATCTCTCCTAGCTCTTGTGGTCCGGGATCAGCAGAGAGGGGAGTTTCTAGCAGAAAAATTGTTTTCTCTGCAGCTTCCTTTTTACATCCAGAACACAGGTGCTCACGTTCCTGAAGTGACGGTGGCTCTGTCTGGGTACAAACAGGGACGGAGGAACTTCTTGTGTGTAATTTTAAGTCAACGTATTGATAACAGATCAGCTTCCCAAAAACAAGTGTGGCCACTGGGCAACTGAAGTGAGGAGGTACCAGCTGGGGTGTTTTCTCACCAACAAAAAGTCTCAGGGCATGTGAGTCCACAGCCTTAGCTGAGTGCTCCCACAGAAGTTACTCTGCAGGATGGCTTCCTCCTCATGTCAGGCTACGGGAGACATAATGTGATGTCTGTGGCCAAAGGCTGTCTCCACCAAGGTCTAACCAGTAAGGTCCCATTTGAGAGTTGTCCTATGTAGATTTTACTTCGACTCATATGTCAATCAATCATCACCATGATGTGACTTGTGTTTAAAACCTCTCAAGGAAAATTCACAGTCTTCTGGGAGTGCTGAAAACTGGTTCAAACACAACACTCTGGCTGAAGGCATCTGCTTCAGGAGCAGCTCCTTTACCCTCCCCAGCACCACCACATCCACCGCACAGCAGAGATCACACATTTCAGATCATCTGCCTGGCACTGACAAAATCTGCAATTGATGCACCCTTTGCTGGCAGCGGCAGAGAGCATGAACAGGGGAGAATCATGCCCAAACCCTTTGTATCTGCTCTCTGTAACAAAGCATCCCTCTCCAGTGCACTCTGGGAGACGTGTGGTAGGAGAGGGGGGCTGAGGCAATGAAAGGAAGTGGAAGAAAGGGAGAACAAGTTCCTTTAACGGAGATGAGNAATTGATGCACCCTTTGCTGGCAGCGGCAGAGAGCATGAACAGGGGAGAATCATGCCCAAACCCTTTGTATCTGCTCTCTGTAACAAAGCATCCCTCTCCAGTGCACTCTGGGAGACGTGTGGTAGGAGAGGGGGGCTGAGGCAATGAAAGGAAGTGGAAGAAAGGGAGAACAAGTTCCTTTAACCAGCATCAGCTTGACATTTTTTCAACTCACTTCTTACACATCAAAGGGAGGGTGGGAAAGAAGAAGAAAGTATGAATGCAGGAGCAGAAGGCGGCAGAGAGGAAAAGCAAATCAAAGAAAGGGCGAAACAGGAAAGAAATGCTCCAAATGATGCTGAGACACTTGTCTGTGACCCTATACCAGCCCCAATCTGTCCTAAAGCACAACAGCACAAAACCAGCAGGATCTCTGACAAACTAGATACACAGGCTAAAAAGCATAGCGACTGGTAGAAAATGTTGAGTTAAAAGCCTGTGGGTTTAGTGCACAAGAAGTGGGATGGTGGGGGAGTGTGTGTGTGTGTGTGTGTGAGCACTTGGGCTGAGGAAAGAAGGGCGGCCACACATTGAGATCACAGGGGCAAGGTGTTGCGATGGCTTTCACGTAAGCCTTAACCAGGAAACAGAAGTTTGTCAAAGTATAATTGGATAAAGGCAGGAATAGCAATATCCAATACAGTAACAATCAGCTGCGAGAAATCCCAGCACGGCCCTGGGACTGGCTGCATCAGGGAAGCGCAGGGAGGCAGCGGGGTAAAACTCAGACAGGTTGAATACCTTGGGTGAGGAACAGAGATGTGCTCCCTCTTCATCACTCCTTTCACTATCAAAAGGAGAGCTAATCAAAGAAGCAGAGAGGCTCAGAGGTACTTCTAGTGCTGTAAAATGCATCTGGGAAGCAAGTGAACACAGCATAGGTGTATTCCCTGGAGTGGGGATGAGGAGAACTCAGGACAGCAAAGCAGGGCCCTTGGGATTTATAGCCCTATCTTGGCATGCTTCACACTGGAAGCAGGAGATACCCAGGAGGATCTGGGCCAGAAGCAGCATCAGCCTAGCATTAAGGATGGTGGGAAGCACTGCTCTGGGCTAGGGGGATATTTTTTCCCGAAATAGATGCTGATTCCAGCACTTCCGAATGTCAAACTAGCATTTTTAAATATTTTTTAAACAGTTTTCCCATGAAGAGCAATTAAACAGGAAGAAACCAGACAGTGGATAGTTTGACTCATCCTGCCATTGTAGCTCAGCCCGTGCTTTCCCACCTTCCAGTAGTTCACGCTTTGCAGAGTACTTGGTGCTGTTGCCTCTGGTTCATTTACAGCAGTCCAACAGGGCTCCCTCTCCCCACGCACTGGCTTTCCCCTACCGTCCCCACTTCCCCCTCCTCAGCTCTCTTGCTGCCTGGGGTCAGACCCTTGCCCCTGTGCTGCGCTGTTGCAGAGCCAGCCCCGGCTCAGCCCGGCACAGCAGGATCACAGCAGAAACCCTGTGCGCTCAGCTCCTTGACGCAGACCTGTGCTGCAGTTAGAATTCCCTTGCTTTTCCACCTCCCTGCTAACATCCCTGCTGCAGTGCTAGAGTCCTCTGGCTTTCCTCTTCTCAACTCTAACCTCGCTTGCAGCATTTGGAGTCACCCTGGCTTTACCCATCACACTGTTGCGTTCCTTTTCCCTTCTTACTTCGTATTTCTACTCCCTTTTAGTAAGCCATAGCAAGTGAAAGGCTGTAGCAAAGCTTCCAGCTGAGCTGTACTTACTTCCATACATGTGTGTAGGGAGGGAGGAGAGGAAGAGACGAAATTTCAGGGATCCTGGCGACATCCTTGGATGTGGTGCTGAGAAGAAAATGAGCAGGAAAGAGGTGACAGAAAAGTCAGGCCACAAGCTCAAGAGATCACTGGGGCTCACGGATAGCTGCATCATCCCAGGAAAGAAATAAACGACAGACTGCACCAGACTACAGTGTGAAAACATTGACACAAAGAGAATTGATGTTCTTGCAACTGGACCTTGGCCTCACACAGTTCTTCAATCGCCTCTTGCCTGGTGATATTGTGCTATATATGATTTGCTCACTTCAAACACCACATCCGTCCCAGAGACTGTCTACCTCTTAACACAGCTGTGAAATATAGGTGATGTAGTACGTACAAATATTTCAAAGAGACAGGACTCATTTGACAAGCAGGGTCTTGAGAAGGGACCGGAGACACTGACTCCCAGCCGGAAAGACGGGACAAATACGTTCTGCAGAAACAGCCTGGGGGGAGGAAAGACATCCCTCATCTTTGCCTTTTGACAAGTAGCATCACTGCAGGGTACAGTTTCCTTACGACAAGTAGATTGCTTAGCAAGTATGCATGGGAGTGCTGGCTTGCTGTTGCCCATTGGAAACACCATAGTTATCAATGTTATGATTTATTAGGCCTCAAACAATAATTGTTAATTACCTTATTTAGCAAATGCAGTTATGTGCTTGGGTTTTGGCAGTATTTTTTTCCACTCTAAATATCCATGGAAAGATGACAGCTCTTTCTAATTATTTATTATCCAATTATTTTTCCCTTTAATTCAATGGACCGCTCACAGTCTCACTTCACGGTTTTTTACTGTTCCCTAATTGGATGAGTTCAAAGGTACTTGTAGCACAAATACTTTTATTTGCTAAGAGAAAGCTGGGTTCTTTCACATGCTTTGGCAATTTACTTTGAAATTCATTTTTCATAAGCATTTGTGCCAGTGAAACATCAGCATGTGCCTTGAATGTTAACACAAAAAAAGGGGTGTGAAGCACACATTTTGGGGATTTTTTTTTTTTTTAGACTCATTATCCAGACATGGAATTCAGACTTGTTCAAACTCTGACGCACTACTCCACAATCTAATGAGAAACCCTGAAAAAAAGTGGAAAGGCTACAAAATGCCCTGTAAATATCCTTATTTCAAAATTATGAGTAGAAAAAACAAGACTCATGTCTCCATGGTTTTTTTTATCACCGTGAAGTTTCCTGGATCTGCAAACATCTCTTCGTCTCGTTTCCTTGTGCTGCTTTCAGCCTGCTTCATGCAGATGCAGACAGTTTTACTTTGTCTCATCATCACCTGCTTCTCCCCGTGCCCTGGCAAAGGGGCTGCTCCTCCTGTCCTCCTGGGGCCGGCTGCCTCCTTCTACCTATACACCCTTTATTAATGTTGCCAGCACCCACTGCGGTAAGGATTACATCCTTCTCAGATAAGGCTTTATTGTATTAAAAAATAAACTTGCTCACGTCAAGTGCTTTCATAAGTGCCCTGCTCCATGCCGTCATCTTTGGGAAGGACGCCTCAGAGCGCAAAGCCCACAGTTGCTTGGCAAATGCTGCCTTAGCTCGGTTATAAAAAAAAAAAAAAAGGCAAATACAAACCCAAGCAAAGCAGTTTTATACTGGCAACACCCTGGTAAGTGAGAGAACAGGGTCCAGTGGCAGGTCGGCCCGCCTTACCTCCTGCGTGCAGGGGTGCCGCTCTCCTCCCGGTCCACTTACAATAGGAATGACTGCTTACTAATTAGCGGCTATATCTATTACTTGCTTGTTTGTCAGAGCATGAGTGAGCAGCCAGCCGCTCTCTGGGCCGTATCTCTCAGTATTTTTTTTTTTAATTACATTTTTATCCGGGGAGTGACTCGTTCACACGGCGACTCGGTGCCGGCTGGGTTAGGTCTGTCCGTGCGCTTTCCCTCCGGGGACGGCACCCCTCGCTAGCTGCGGCGGCCAGGGGACGCGGGGCAGGGCCGGGAGCACCCGGAGGCAGCGCTCAGCACCGCGAGCGGCGTGGGGCCGCCAAGCCCACGCGTGTCCGAGGCAGGAGGGCGCGCAGGGACCAGCCCCGGCGGAGAGGCGGAGGGGACCCGGGGTCGCTAAGGGACGGAGCGCATCAGCCCGTCCTCGGGAGCCTCGGCGGGGCCAGCGGCGTGCCGGAGCCCTGCCGCGCCTGGGGAGCAGCACGCCCTGCCGAGAGGCGCTGGCTCCGCTTGACGGTCCGGGCTCATTGCTACGGCCCCGGGCCGAGCACGGCTGGTCTCGCCGACTCCGGAGCCCCGCAGGACGAGCGGGTCTCGGCTCCCCCGACGCAGCGTTTTATCCCCCTAGAAAAGCAGGTGGAGGTAGGGATGGCAAAGGAGGGCTCCGCACCGGCGCAGCCCCCCGGCGCCGGGGGTGATGCCCGGGGCCGTCGCATCTCC
This sequence comes from Steatornis caripensis, assembly GCA_013398225.1. Lineage (NCBI taxonomy): Eukaryota > Metazoa > Chordata > Aves > Caprimulgiformes > Steatornithidae > Steatornis > Steatornis caripensis. The sequence continues at coordinate 465,859 of VZSC01017090.1, forward strand.
TTTCTCCTCCCGGCCGGAGGTCTCCCCCCGGGCCCTGCGAGGCGGGGGGAACGCACAGCTCCNTCGCATCTCCTTCCTCCTCCCGGCCGGAGGTCTCCCCCCGGGCCCTGCGAGGCGGGGGGAACGCACAGCTCCTCCGCTCCGGGCCTTATGCAGAGCATCAGCACAGCCCGGGGCCGGCAGTCCCACGGGTACGGCCGATCCCCGCAGCCACGCACCGGGCTGGGGGCCCGCACAGCACCCCCGCCC
>VZSC01017091.1:0-20086 GCA_013398225.1 Steatornis caripensis
CCCAAGGCGGGGGCCGACTTGCAGCTTCTCGCGGGGGCCACCCACCCGTGTAGCCCCTGCCCTACTGCCAAAGCCCGCACACGCAGACCCAGCACCGTAGGACAGGTCACAACCCATGTCCCACAAGCCCGGAGTCCTCATGGTTTTAGCTCAACAAGGAGAAACAGATGCTCTCCGAGCACAAAGTTGGGGCTCCTGACTACGTGGTGGTGCTCCAGCAATGCGGCTGGAGTGGGGATGGAGCTCTTTGGGCTCTCATAGATTTTGAAATTTTCTCAATCCTGAAAGTCAGAAAATGACATGCAGATTTGGAAGGAAATATGAAAAGAATAACAATTTAAGCTCAATTAAAGCTTTTTTCCTCAACATTCGAGGTGTTCTAAGAAGGCTGCAGCTGTGTCTCAGCTTACAGGTCAAAGAAGCTGTTTCAAAGAACAACAAGAAAGAACCTTTGTCTCTTAAAAAGCAGAAAGAAAAGGTCAACCCGAGCTATTTCAGCTTTTCTTTTTTTTCTTGAAGTGCAAAAGTCATTGAAACTGGCCTGTTCCCCAGAAGGTTCTGTCGAAGAAGGTTTTTGTTTCAACAGAAAACGTTTCACCACAACTTTTCCAGAAGAGGCTGGGGGGAGCCAAGGGCACACGGAAGGAACAGGGTTGGGGGAGGCCCCGGGAGATGCTTGGAGAAGTCTGAAGCAGCCATGCAGCCCCCTGGTAATCCCTGTAAGACCTGCTGCCCACACGCTGGGTGTCTCACTCCATCCAGTGTGTGCTGGTCACACTGTTCGTGCTTGGGGGGTCAGCTCTGGGCAGGAGGATCTGCTCGAATCCTGGTAATGAGAGGTTTGGAGGACAGGAGCCATAAGCCATGTTTGCCATCTCCAAGGGGTGCACAGCGTATCTCCCGCGGGAGCACCCTGCCCTAAGGGCTTTGCCCCTTTGTGTCTGTTTAACTGTGATGTTCTCCTCCCAGCAGCTTTAAACCATCTCCTTGGGTTCCTGCCGACCCCGTAGGTTGACTTTCTCCCCAGTCCTGTGACGAGCCCACTTGACTCCTCCCAGGAGAGGATCTCTCACTCCGCTGCTCTGTCACGTTACAGATGACTCCCAGATCTTCCGCGTCCAAGTGCGTCAAGTGGAAGACTACCCCGTGGACATCTACTACTTGATGGACCTGTCCAACTCCATGAAGGATGATCTGAGGAACATCCAGAACCTGGGTACCAAGCTGGCCAGCGAGATGCGCAAGCTCACCAGCAACCTACGCATCGGCTTTGGGGCCTTTGTGGACAAGCCCATTTCCCCCTACATGTATATCTCTCCTCCGCAAGCCATCACGAACCCTTGCTATGAGTAAGTCCCACGCTGAGGGAGTCTTGTAAGGGCCAGAAGTTAATGAGACATCCCTGGAATGTGGCTGGAAATCCATGGCAAAGGATTTCAGCAGAGAGCTGAGAGTCTGCCTTTGGGTGGGGTTTAAACCTTGCTGCACTGCTTGTTCTGGTGGCACAGGGAAGAGGAGCAGGTCTAAACTTTGAAGTGTCATTGTCACTGAAAAGCTCCTAAGGGAACAAACAATTTCCCACCATTTTTCAGGACAGACGTTGAGGCTCAAAGAAAGTGACTCCCAAAAGTCCCAGCAGGACAGGGGCTGGGTGCTGACCTAAGCCAGCATCTCTAGAATGCCTCTGGCTGTATCCTCAGGCTTTTGGGGTGGTTGGGTCCCTCCAGCACATCCCAGACAGGACCATGGGATGTGGGATGGTTGCAGGGTGGGGATGGGAGCCGAACCCTGCGAGCCTCGTGCCCTGACTGCTCTCCTCCTGCAGGATTGGGGAAATCTGCCTGCCCATGTTTGGCTACAAACACGTCCTGTCGCTCACGGACGAGGTGACACGCTTCAATGAGGAGGTCCGGAAGCAGAGCGTCTCACGGAACCGTGATGCACCCGAGGGCGGCTTCGATGCCATCATCCAGGCCACCGTGTGTGACGTAAGGGACAAGAAGGCCTGGCTGGGGCTGGGAGAGGGTCATCGGGCTGGGCCTGGTGGGTTGGCAGAGACCACCCAACCCCACCAGGACAGGACATTATGCCCTATGGAGCTGCAGCAGGGCTCAGATCTGGAGAGGGTGAACATTCAACAAGGACATTTCTAGGCCAATAGCCAAGGCAAGGGAAGAGCAGGACCCTTGCGTGGTCCTGGGAGGAGAGAGGAGCAGAGCGGGTGCTTGGGGACTGATGATGATCCCGTGCTGGCCCTGCAGTAACCAGCCCAGAAGGAACATCATCTCCTGCGCCGCACCTCGATTTTGCTGGAGGTGGGAGGGGTTGCATCCCTCAGTCATTAGCCACCTTGATTAACACTCTAGCAAATTAAAACCCATCTTTTGCCTTTGCAAGCAACCCGTGCCCACCTGCCAGGCCCCATGGCTCACACCCCCCACAGCACTTCCCTGGGAGAGCGATTGCCCTCGGTTCCCACGGCAGTGGCAGGTTGGCCCCTACGGCCGAGCCGTGACCCGGGGTGTCAGCGAAGGCAGCACTGGGGTGCTGGCACGTAGGGCTGCCCTCGGCACATGCCGCCACATGACTGGGAGCTGCCTTTTGCTGCAGGAGAAAATCGGATGGAGGAACGATGCTTCCCACCTACTCGTCTTCACCACAGATGCCAAGACCCACATCGCTCTGGACGGCAGGCTGGCTGGCATCGTGCAGCCCAACGATGCCCAGTGCCACATTGACAAGGATAATTTCTACTCTGCTTCCACTACACTGGTAAATCCTGACCTGTTCGTGGGGCTGTGGAGCCCAGAGCTCCTGTTGAGGGTCCCCATGGGATGGGAAAGGTGGTCCAGCCCTGGTTGGAGAGCATGATGAGGACCAGGTTGGTTGCAGGTATATGTTCCTAGGGTTATAGCCTCTCTTCTTCCCCAGGACTATCCCTCCCTGGGCCTGATGACTGAGAAACTCTCACAGAAGAACATCAACTTGATCTTTGCTGTGACAGATACAGTTGTTGGCCTCTACCAGGTAACAGCTGCTGTGCAAAACCATCTTCTTGGAGGGCTGATGGGTCCTGAGGAGTACCCTTGGTGGCTGGACATAGCTTGGTGGTCTCCTGCCCTATCAAAGCTCCTTGGGAAGCTTCTGTATGCCCAGACAGGGTTTTCACCCGTCATGAGCAGACCATGTTTATGATGTTTCTCCAGAACTACAGTGAGCTGATCCCAGGCACAACCGTAGGCACCTTGTCCAGAGACTCCAGCAATGTCCTGCAGCTCATAGTGGACTCCTACGGGGTGAGTGTGCAGTGTAATGGCTCCACAACAGCGCTCTCCTCCCAAAATAACCACTGCTTCACGCTGCAAGCAGCCCACACAGATTTGGCAGCTCCCCCAGCCCTGAGCATCCTCCCTGGACCAGCTGCGAGCATCTGTCTCCACCCACACATGTGGAGACACCCGGGGAAAGGAGATCACTGTGTTCAGCGCCTGTCCCTTCCCATCCTCAAAGGCGTTTCCCTGTGAGGATCAACGTAGCTGAGTCCTAAGAAAGACTCGGAACACTTGGCTCCTTTCCTGTGCACGTGGGAGCATCGCTGTGGCGTGGCGGCTGCGGAGTGGGGGGTCCTCCCTGGGACTGAGCCCTGCCCAACCTGTGCTGTCGTCTTCATCGCTCCTCTTTCCTCCCCCAGAAAATCCGCTCCAAGGTGGAGCTGGAGGTGCGTGACCTCCCCGAAGAGCTGTCCCTGGCCTTCAATGCCACCTGCCTCAATGATGAGGTTATTCCTGGGCTCAAGTCTTGCATGGGGCTCAAGATCGGGGATACGGTGAGAATCCTGTTCGTGGGCTTGGTTTTTCTCCCCCTCTGTGCAGCAGCGCTGCCAGCTCATCTGCTGCTCTCCACTAGCACCATCTGCTTGCCCCCACCACCTTCCGGGTGNTGCCTCAATGACGAGGTTATCCCTGGGCTCAAGTCTTGCATGGGGCTCAAGATCGGGGATACGGTGAGAATCCTGTTCGTGGGCTTGGTTTTTCTCCCCCTCTGTGCAGCAGCGCTGCCAGTTCATCTGCTGCTCTCCACTAGCACCATCTGCTTGCCCCCACCACCTTCCGGGTGACACAGACCCTGTCATCTTTGCAGTGGAGAGAGGGGTCTGGCCGGGTGGAAAATGCTTTCTGAGTCTGCTGGATGGCAGACTCTGTGGTCCTCTAGCTCAGCCAGGGATACTGGCCACAGTGTGTGGGATTTGGCCTGGCTACCGTGGCAGGTGGGTGCCCTGACCCAAACCGTGCTGGAACAGCTTTGAAAAGCCCAGAGAGACCTGGTGGGTCCCATTTCTGGGCTCCTTAGGCTTGAGCATGGGCTGGAGCAGGCACCCCAATACCGTGCTGGGTAGCAGTGACACCCAGATGCACCCCTCTGCCCTCCAGGTGAGCTTCAGCATTGAGGCCAAGGTTCGGGGATGCCCACGGGAGGGGCAGAAATCCTTCACCATCAAACCCGTGGGCTTCAAGGACAGCCTGACAGTGCTGGTGAATTTTGACTGCGACTGCTCCTGCGAGAGCCATGCCGAGGCCAACAGCTCGTCCTGCAGCCGAGGCAACGGCACGCTGGAGTGCGGTGTGTGCCGCTGCAACCCCGGGCGCCTGGGCTCGCACTGCGAGTGCTCGGAGGAAGAGTACAACCCCTCGCAGCAGGACAATTGCAGCCCCCAGCCCGGCCAGCCCCTCTGCAGCCAGCGCGGTGAGTGCATCNCGAGAGCCATGCCGAGGCCAACAGCTCGTCCTGCAGCCGAGGCAACGGCACGCTGGAGTGCGGTGTGTGCCGCTGCAACCCCGGGCGCCTGGGCTCGCACTGCGAGTGCTCGGAGGAAGAGTACAACCCCTCGCAGCAGGACAACTGCAGCCCCCAGCCTGGCCAGCCCCTCTGCAGCCAGCGCGGTGAGTGCATCTGTGGGCAGTGCGTGTGCCACAGCAGCGACTTTGGGAAGGTGACGGGCAAGTACTGCGAGTGCGACGACTTCTCCTGCGTCCGCTTCAAGGGCCAGATGTGCTCAGGTGAGTGCTGGGCTTGGAGGGGAGGCAGCTCAGGGTGTTTACGCTGCCTGAGCTTATGGATGAGCGAGACACCAGCTATTCTGGGTCCTGTCCCATGCATTGTCCCCACCTCTGGCTTGCTCAGCCGTGGCTCTCCCTGGACCAGCCATTGGTGTGAAGCAATGCCAGGGGGAATTATTCATTTTTAGCAGCAGGTATCACATTCTGTGCCCAAGAGCTGTGACAGGGTGATGGGCTCCAAGGGTTAAAGCAGACCTCAGTCCTTGCTTAGGCTTAGGAGTCCACTGGGGGTGGCTGGTGGGCACCCAGGGAAGCAGCTCTGGGGTGCACAGGGCAGGGATTGCCCAAACGCTGCTCGACGTGCAGCCCCTGACATGTCAGAGGTGTTGCTCTGCAGAAGGAAACGTGGGGGTGGAGGGAGAGGGGTGGGGAGAGGCAATTTTTATCCTCCACCCAGTTCTCGAAGACTCCACTTGGCAAAAGCATTGAGGAAGCAAATCCTGCCCCTGTGCTGGCCTTACAGCATCTCCCCTCCCAAATATTAATCTCTTCTGTGTGCTACCAGTCTCGCCCACTCCAGCCCCAGCTGCTGCTGCTCTCAGTACTGGGGAGAGAGGACCAGGTCCTTGGGTATGCCTCCCACACCAAGGACCAGAGAAGGAGCCCCTCTCTGCAAAACACCCGCCCCGACAGCTGTTTTGTGTGTCGTGATGTGCCCCAGGGCCTCTTCCCCGTCAGGAACCCCCATCTAGGGTTTCTCCCACCCATGTCTCCAGGAAGCACTGGAGGGCTGAGTGAACCCCGACACTCTGGCCCATCTCCTGGTTTTTCAGGGGATGTGGCAGTCCCCAAGACGGCGACATGAAGCTGTGGCGTGTTCCCTCCAGGATCAGAGCACCCTAAAAGTGGTTCAAGGGGGGAGCAAGAGAGCGGTAGCCACCCCCTTTCCTATCCCCAGCCTCCCTCCACGAGCCCAGGCGAGATGGCTGCTGACACAGTGCCAAGAAAGCCACTGGTTTCCTGCTGTGAGCCCAAAATATCCCCAGGAAAATTTTGGTGGCCAAAGCTGATCCCACTCTGCTGGAGCCCTTTGTGGGTGAGATCAAACCTGCCGGCCAGATGATGCTCAATTCCTGCTCCCCACTGTCCCCAAGTCAAGTTTTTCGGACCCCTCCTGCCCCCCAGCCCAACTTCATGGCTCAAGGCTGCCTCTGTGCTGCTGGGGTTGATCCCTTATCTTAACAGGCTGCTGATAACGGAGGTGGAAACGTTGGGGTTTTCCCCCACCCTGAACAGTGCCCTCGGTGCTCCTGGGGAGCCGGGTGCTGTCACTCTTCCCCCTGCTTGTTTGCACAACAGCTGCCGGGACTGGCAGAACGGGCGAAGGGTGATGATGAAGCGCTGCCTCCAGTCTGGGCGAGCTGTTAATTAATCCAACCTGTCTGACCCTGTTGGCATCAATCCCGTCCTGTTGAGCCACTTCTCCCCAGCCTCCCCCTCTGTTTCCGTGCCTTGTCACCCTGCGCAGCACTATTTTCCTGTGACTCAGCCCTAGTTCCTCGTTAACGGGGTTACACATTTATTTCTCATGTCGGTGCCTCCAAGGCCGTGGTGCGGACAGTGCCCAGCGCCGATCCCTCGCTGGGAGCAGCATTCCTGACGTGCACCGGTGTGCTCAGGGCTTGGGACGGGTTGGCGCGTGCCGGCTCCACGGCGTTTCCACCGCTTACCATGTCTTGTATTTGAGCTGAAATCAAACCGCAATCCAAATAGCTCCAGGCTTTGGCAGGATTTGAGCACGTCTGTCTGTCTGATTAAACCGGCCTCGGCAAGCATGCAGAGCTTGTCGGGCTTTTCCCAGCAGTCAGGTTCCCCTGCCTGGTCTGGGGCTGGGAAACGAGTGAGATTTAGGGAGGTTGACTAGATGTCCTGACTCAATCTGGAATCAAATTCCAAAGCTTCACGAGGTCAGTGAAGGATCTGATTGAGCATCTCCAGCTGCTGCTGCTGCCAACCTGCCAGTGCTGGGGCAGCTCAGCCTGAAATTTGGCAGCTTTTTCATGTTTCGGTGGACTAAGAGGAGTGTGGAGGGTATGGCAAAGGTTGAGGTTTGATGTGAGCTGCTGTGCATCCCACCCCAAGGACAGTGGAAAAGGGGGGGTTGTCCTGGGTGGCTGGTCTGCCCTGCTGTGCCCGCAGAGGTGGAGCTGCCACTCGGGGTACATGGGCATCCCATACTGGGGATTGCTGACGGGATCTGTGGGGACACTTGAGGGTCCTGATGCCCTCTGGGTTGTCCCCAGGCCACGGGCAGTGCAACTGCGGGGACTGTCTGTGTGACTCAGACTGGACCGGCGACTACTGCAACTGCACCACTCGCACCGACACGTGCATGTCCAGCAACGGGCTGGTGTGCAGCGGCCACGGCTCCTGCGTCTGCGGCAAGTGCGACTGCACCCAGCCTGGCTCCTACGGCGATACCTGTGAGAAGTGTCCCACGTGCCCGGACGCCTGCACCATCAAAAAGTGAGAGAGGGCAGAGAGCTGGGACGGGGGTCGTACCCCNGATTAAACCGGCCTCGGCAAGCATGCAGAGCTTGTCGGGCTTTTCCCAGCAGTCAGGTTCCCCTGCCTGGTCTGGGGCTGGGAAACGAGTGAGATTTAGGGAGGTTGACTAGATGTCCTGACTCAATCTGAAATCAAATTCCAAAGCTTCACGAGGTCAGTGAAGGATCTGATTGAGCATCTCCAGCTGCTGCTGCTGCCAACCTGCCAGTGCTGGGGCAGCTCAGCCTGAAATTTGGCAGCTTTTTCATGTTTCGGTGGACTAAGAGGAGTGTGGAGGGTATGGCAAAGGTTGAGGTTTGATGTGAGCTGCTGTGCATCCCACCCCAAGGACAGTGGAAAAGGGGGGGTTGTCCTGGGTGGCTGGTCTGCCCTGCTGTGCCTGCAGAGGTGGAGCTGCCACTCGGGGTACATGGGCATCCCATACTGGGGATTGCTGACGGGATCTGTGGGGACACTTGAGGGTCCTGATGCCCTCTGGGTTGTCCCCAGGCCACGGGCAGTGCAACTGCGGGGACTGTCTGTGTGACTCAGACTGGACCGGCGACTACTGCAACTGCACCACTCGCACCGACACGTGCATGTCCAGCAACGGGCTGGTGTGCAGCGGCCACGGCTCCTGCGTCTGCGGCAAGTGCGACTGCACCCAGCCTGGCTCCTACGGCGATACCTGTGAGAAGTGTCCCACGTGCCCGGACGCCTGCACCATCAAAAAGTGAGAGAGGGCAGAGAGCTGGGACGGGGGTCGTACCCCATCAGGGAGCCGGCAGCAGCGGCGACAGGAGCTCTCATCCAGCCGCAGCCCGGTTGGGTTGGGATTGCAGCGAATTCCTCAGCTTGAGACTGAAAGGTGTGACAGTCCTGTGGGGAGAGCATGGAGGAGCTCACAGTTCCTCCCTCTTCTTCCTCAGGGAGTGTGTGGAGTGCAAGAAGTTTGAGCGGGGAATGCTGGTGGAGCAGCAGTCCTGCAGCCGCATGTGCCGCGACGAGATCGAGACAGTGCAGGAACTGGGTAAGAGAGGAGACCCAAACCCAAGCATGGCAATCCGGGGGGCTGCATATGCTGTCTGCTTTGCCTCCGTGTGTGCACCCCCCAGCACGGGGGGCTCTGAGCCTCTCGCTCTGGCAGGTGACAGGGGCAAGGACGCCGTGAACTGCACCTACAAGGACGAGGACGACTGCGTGGTGCGGTTCCAGTACTACGAGGACTCCAGCGGCAAGTCCATCCTCTACGTTGTGGAGGAGCCAGGTAAGACCCAGCTGCCGCGGTTGGGCTGGGTGGGTGCGGCGTGTGCCACGCTGGGTTTCTATGCTAAGTGGGGGATTTTGTGTCCCTTTTGTAACTCCCACCACTGCCAGGCTCCACAGTCAGGGGCTGAGCGGGGTTAAAGAGCTGCTTTGTTCCCTGCTCAGCGCTACCAGGGCTGTGACTTCCTGCCTGTCTCACATTTCCCCACCCTGTTGCTCAGTTATTTCACCCTCATTGAGGCCAAGGATGGGGGCTCAACCTTCCCACTGCCCTGATCCTGTTTCTGACTCCGTGGGTGTGACTTCTCTCGAGAAGCAGATAAGAGCTGGCTCTTGTTAGCCAGGCAGGAACAATGCTATGGCTGTGCCCCAGGGCTGGGATATGGGAGTCCCCCACCACGCAGAGAGCTCCAGGGTCTCCAGCGGCCTCGAGGTCTGATGTCCAGCTGAGCTGGGGGCTGCATGGCCACAGATCCTTTGAAAGCAGGGCCATGAAGGCAGCTGCTAGCTCTCATTGCAACTGCCTGCCATCAGCAGGGCTGCAGCCCACTGTCCCTGGCCTCCGTGACCAGAGGGGAGAGGCAGGCGAGGGCCAGGGTGGCTGCACAGCCCTGGGCAGCGTGGGAGCGAGCGTGGGTGCTGGGGTTCACGCCGGATCTCACCGCCCTGGTTTGCTGGCACAGTGTTGATGCACAGCCGGAGAGTGGGGACAGTGCGGGGTGTCAGCTGGGCTCGTGGTTTGGGGGTGAACTTCCACCAGCCCAGGGACTTGGTCTCTGGTGTCATTCCCCACCATGGATGGGACCTGTGATGCCCCTGACCTGGACTGCTCCAGGCTTGGGTGCAGACCCCCACCCTACAGACAGGAGCTCGAGGATCTCAGCACATGCACCTCTTGGATGGGATCCTCCTTTAAGAGCCAGCTGTGCTCAAGGGTGGAGGCTCCTGCACTGTAACAGGGGAGGATCAAGGAAACCCTTTCTGAGCCCAGAGAAGCTCCATGTACCCATGGCCAGGCAGCCCCAGAGCTGTTTTTAATTGCCCTGAGGATGCTGAGCCCCCCCAGTCCTGCCCTCCTTTCTACGCCAGACTGCCCGAAGGGGCCAGACATCCTGGTGGTCCTGCTGTCAGTGACGGGCGCCATTCTGCTCATCGGCCTCGCCGCCCTGCTCATCTGGAAGCTCCTCATCACCATCCATGACCGCCGGGAGTTTGCTCGCTTCGAGGAGGAGAAGGCCAGGGCCAAGTGGGACACGGTGAGGGCCAGAGGGTCAAGTGTGCCGGGCAGGAGTCCCTGCATCCCACAGCCCCCGGGTTGAGTGGATCCAGATCCCAGTGCTCCCGGCACAAGAGCCCAGTTGCTGTCTGTGGTCCCAGGGCATGGTCCTTGGGGAGCAGCTTGCCCCATCCCTCTCTGAAGTGTGGCACAGTGTCACATGCAGGACTCCAGGTGACACTGCCAGCCTGGACAGCCCTTCCCCAGCCCACTGCGGTCCCGGGGGCTGTGCACAGGCTGTAGTGGGTGTCCCAGATGCTTTTCCCACCTCCAGTGTATCCCAAGCACTTGTCACCAGCGTGACCCTCTTACTCACTGCCCACACCAGTGTTTCCACCCCGTGAGTGAGGGGGAAGGTCCCTCCTGCCATGGGGTGCTGGAAGGGCTGAGGCACCTGGAGCACGAGGGAGGGGGCTGGGGCAGCGGCAGCAGCAGTGCCTGTCCCCCACATCCCAGGGGGAAGGGATTGGGTGGCTCTTTCAGAAGGCCTTTGCTCCTGAGCTCCTGCTGCCTTTCCTCTCCCCCACAGCAGCTTTTCCCTGCTCTCCCCCACAAACCTTACGGGGAGCCATTAAACTGCGCAGCCAAAGCCTTGAGCAGAGACATGGATCCCCACTCAATGCTGAAATGGTGCCTCAGTTTCCCCAGCTGTAAGGTAGAGCAAATGCCAATGCCAAGCACAAAGTGGTGATGCTCTTTTTCCTCCTCCTCCTTCCAGGGCAACAACCCTTTATACAAAGAGGCGACATCTACCTTCACCAACATCACGTACCGTGGGAACATGTAAGGATGCCGCATCCAGCGCTGGCCATCTGTGGGAGGATCTGTGGGATCTTCTGGAGTCTGGTTTACAGAAGAGCTTGTGTGTGTCTGCGTGTGTAAGTGTGTCTGCGTGTAATTTAACAATCCCTCGACGGCCTCCAAAGCCCTGTTGTCCATCCCCCCACTGTAACTGCAGGGATGTGCTTTCCACGACAAACCTCTTGTCCTTACCTCAGCGAGTCGCCTCCCAGGAGCCAGCGGCCCCTCCATACACTGAACGCAGAGAAATGGGACTTTCTCTGCCTGGCGAGTCTGTGAACTGTTAGGTGCTCATTGGGCCAAGCAGATCTTGGGAGCGACTGCTCAAACCGAAGGCCGAGCTGTGCTCAGCTCCGGGACCTGAGCTGGTGAAGCTCTGTGCGCTCAGAGCGTCCCCTCGCACGCTGGACAGATGCGGTCCTCTGGGGTACAGGAGCCATCTCCTTGGGGCCAGGGCAGCTGCACTCGCTGCCAGCAGGCAGGAGCCATCGCGCAGCTTTGTGGGTTGAGGATGCCACTCAAGCAACCTGGCAGCCGCCTGCTTCTTGCAGCCACACTTTTCTGGTGCTGCTGTGGCCCAGGACAGTGACAAGCACCTGCCCTGGCATGGCAGTGCCCTTTCTCATTCCCTCCACATGCACTCAGTTTGCACCACCAGCCAACTCTATGTAGCATCAGCTGTGCTGATTTCAGCTGCAGCCTGGCTCAGCCCCTGGGATGGTGCTGAGCTCCCCATGTCCCCCACCATGCTGGTCCCACACCGTCCCCATGCCACAAAGCACACCGATATGCAGGCAGCAGCCTGGGGAGGGTTGTGGTGCCTGTTATCTCTTGAGCCGGGCCACCTCTTTCCCTTTTCTGGGCTTTTTGGGCTGTGTAACTGTACCACGCTTGGTTTTCTGCATAGCTCAGGGTTCCAGAGAGCAGGCAGGCTTCAAGCCTGGGGCTGAGTATCACCCGTGGTTTGCTCCCTGCGGGAAAACAAAGGAATGTCCCAGTAGCAGAGTTTGGCAGTAACAGCGCTGCTGCCTGCTCCGTGCCCCAGCCAGAGCATGGTGGCTCTCTTCCCCTCGATTGCACAAAAAAGCAACAACGACCTTGTGCTCGGTGTGGGGCTGGCCCCGAGGGCCCCGGCAGCGCGTTGGCTGAACTGGTGGTGGCCTTGTGTACGAGGACTCCAGCGGCAAGTCCATCCTCTACGTTGTGGAGGAGCCAGGTAAGACCCAGCTGCCGCGGTTGGGCTGGGTGGGTGCGGCGTGTGCCACGCTGGGTTTCTATGCTAAGTGGGGGATTTTGTGTCCCTTTTGTAACTCCCACCACTGCCAGGCTCCACAGTCAGGGGCTGAGCGGGGTTAAAGAGCTGCTTTGTTCCCTGCTCAGCGCTACCAGGGCTGTGACTTCCNGGGGGGGGGTTGACGGGCATCAGTAGAGCAGCAGTGATTCATACCACAGAAGTAAAAATAAAATGAAAATCCTCAAATTCTTAATGGTGTCGATGTCTGTGCCCAGGCTTCCTGCCCCGTGGGCAGCCCCTGGAGCCCCAGTGTGACTCGGGGAGCTGGGAGGGGGGAGCCAGTGGAAGCAGGGCTATGGGCCCTCCAGGAGGGTCTCTGCTCTGTTACTGATGCCCTCCTGGCGCTGGGTAACACATTTGGGGGCACAGGGTGGGCCAGAGCCTGCTGCAGACTGTGGTACTCTTGGCAGCCACCTTGCTTCATTGCAAGTGGGGTGAATGCCAGCAGCCCCCCATCCTGCCCCACAGGTCCCTGGGAGCCCTCTGGTCTGCTGGAGAAGCCCCAGGAGGGAAGGTGGGCTGGGAGTGAAAGTGCTAAACCTGGCAGCAGGGCCCTGTCTGTGCTCCCAGCACCCAGTCCACGCATTCGCTCAGCACCGCGTGGCACAGGGCTGAGGGGACATCCTGCGGCCACCCTTCAAAGCAGCATTTGGGGGAGAGCAGGGGATGTTGTCTACCTCAATTTCAGCAAGGCTTTTGACACCGTCTCCCACAGCACTCTCCCAGGTAAGCTTAGGAAGTGTGGGTGAGTACAGTGAGCTGGAACGGGAACGGGCTGAATGGCAGGGCTCAGCGGGCTGTGATCAGTGGTGCAGTCTGGTTGGAAGCTGGTGACCAGCGGTGCTCCCCAGGGGTCGGTGCTGGGTCCAGCCCTGTGCAACATATTCATCAGTGACCTGGATGAAGGGACAGAGCGCACCCTCAGCAGTTTGTGATGATACAAAGCTGGGGGAGCAGCTGACACCCCAGAGGCCGTGCTGCTGTTGAGCGTGAGTTGGGCAGGGAGGAACCTGATGGAGTTCAACGAGGGCAGGGGTAGGGTCCTGCCCCTGGGGAGGAACAACCCCACACACCAGGACAGGTTGGGGCTGAGCTGCTGGGGAGCAGCTCTGCAGAGAAGGACCTGGGGATGCTGGGGACAACAGGGTCACCGTGAGCCCTCGGGGCCAGGAAGGCCAAGGGGGTCCTGGGGGGCACTGAGGAGAGCGTGGGCAGCAGTGGAGGGAGGGGATCCTGCCCCTCTGCTCTGCCCTGCCCTGGGGAGGGCACATCTGCAGGGCTGGGGCCAGCGCTGGGCTCCCCAGTTCAGGAGAGACGGGGAACGGCTGGGGAGAGCCCAGCGGAGGGCAGCGAGGGTGGTGAGGGGAGTGGGGCATCTGTGCTGTGAGGAGAGGCTGAGAGCCCTGGGGCTGTTCAGCCTGGGGAGGAGAAGGCTGGCAGGGGATCTCCTCAGTGCTCAGCGATATCTGAAGGGCGGGTGTCCAGGGGACGGGGCCAGGCTCTTTTCAGTGGTGCCCAGCAACAGGACGAGGGGCACCAGGCACAAACTGGAGCCCGGGCAGTTCCCCCTGAATGTGAGGAAGAACTTCTTTGCCATGAGGGTGCCCGAGCCCTGGCCCAGGCTGCCCAGAGAGGCTGTGGAGTCTCCTTCTGCGGAGAGATTCAGCCCCGCTTGGACGCGTCCCTGTGCCCCCTGCGCTGGGGGCACCTGCTTTAGTGGTGGGCTGGGGGATCCCCAGAGGGCCCGGCCAGCCCCTGCCATGCTGGGATTCTGGGATTTTGGGACCACAGAAGGTGCAGGAAAAACTGTTTAGCTGCTTCTCTGTTACCCCCATGCACCCCCGGGCCATGGGGTGCCCCCAGCCCGTGCAGTGGGTCCAGGCACCCGGGGCAACACTCAGTGCTCCCAGCTGCACTGGGTAGGGGCTCAGGGTGGGTGTCAGCAGCACCCGAGAGGGCTCTGGGGTTGGTTTGTGTTGGGCTCAGCTGGGTTTGGCCCCAGGAGGAGCATTTCAGCTGCAGGGTTGGCTGAGGGGAAGGCAAAGGGGTGCCCAGGGCAGAGCCTGGCTGCAACACAGAAGAGGAGACCCCCAGGTGTCTGGGGAGGGAGTGTGGGCCATGGGGTTTTCAGATGGTCCCTCTGTGCTTGCCCTGAAGTAGCACTCGGTTTGGGCATGCGTCAGAGATGCTGCAGAGCTCGTGGTGCTGCAGGGCTGTGGTGCTAGCCCAGGAGTCGGGGCAGCCACCCCCTCTGGGTCGTCCAGCCTGGGAACCTGCCCAGCTCTCCCCACTGAGCCTAGCCAGCAAGGGCCCTTCCTGTGGGATGCATCCAGCCTGCACAGGGGCCAATCCTGCTTGGGGCTTGGGCATGGCACAGGGCCCTGCAAGCGGTATCCCGAGGGATGGAGGCACAGTTGTCCTCAGGCCCTGGATGTTGTCCCCATCCCTTTTCTACCCCATGCCTTAGACACCCCATTGAACCCCATCAGACTCTGTCCCAGCTTGGTGGTGGCGAGGAGCTGAGCCTGGGAATGCCACCCATGCCACCAGGTGCTCTGTGACATCAGGCAGAATGGGGACAGAGAGGTGATACCAGGCAGCGAGCTTGGGGACTGCCCTGAGGGTGAATCAGCTGGGGGGCCCTGGAGTGGAGCGGGGGGATGCGGGGTGCTGTGGGGGAACCCAGCTCTGCAGCACAAACCCAGCTATAGACAGCCTCTGGCACCAAAGTCACCTCCTGCCCCACCATGGACACAGAGCCCCAGGTCACATCCTTCCCAGCTGTGCAGTGCCATGCAGGAGCCCCTGATCACAGCAGGGCCGGTACAAGGAGGGGACAGAGCCCTGCAAGCCGCCAATACCCTGTGACCCCACAGCCACTGAGGCTCAGCATCAGCCACCACAAAGTGGCTTGGCAGAGAGTCAGGACACATCTGCCTGCTCCCGAGCCCCATCGGCCTCCAGGAGGATGTCCTCATCCAGCAGGACCTCCAGGTGAGTGAAGAGATGCCTCCTTGGATGGAGGGAGCCCACACTTGCCCATGTTTTGGGGCTCCTTATGTTCCCCTCTCATCCTCAAGGCAGAAAAGCTGCAGGACAGGGAGGGGACAGTGATGGGGGCTGGTGCCAACATCCCAGGGGGATTGCCCTGTGGTGCACGGTACTGATGGCTGAGACTCAGGCAGGCAGTGCGCAGGAAGGATGTGCTGAAGGCAGATAGAGCAACGCAGGTGAGGGTGGGCAGTGCTGGCCCCAGCACACATTCATATGAGTTCTTTTGGAAGCGTGCCCATACCCCCCACACACGACCTGTATCCCCAGGGATGCAGCTGGGTCATGCCAGGGGCTGCACGTCCATATATTCTCCTGGGAAGCACAGGCAAGGATTTGGCCTGGAGATGGATTTGTTCACTGCTGAACACCTTGGTGTGGCCCAGCCTGGGGTAGACTCCTGCACAGGAGCTGGGGACCCTCCAGAGATGGAGGACTGGACCCTCCTCGAGCCCCCCAGATGGGGGCTGCTGGGTCCCTCCAATTCCCCTTCTGGGCTCAGCTCATGCTTGGACAGTGTTTGATGGTGCGGGTGCTCCTGGCCCCAGACTCCCTCTTCCTTCGAGGTGCTACAGAAGGAATGGCAGCCACGGGGCAAGAAGAAAAATAATTGCATGAGCAACAGACAGGATCAGCTGCAGCAGCGAGCCTCAAGAGCAGGCAGTGCTATGGAGAGCTGCTCCCAAGCATCGCAGCACAGAGCCCCCAGCTCCCCTCAGGCAGCTGTCACATCCCAGAACAGATAACACTGGGACCGCCTGGGGTTGAGCCAGTCCCACCCCTGCGTCTCCCCCCAGGGTGATCTGGGACCCCAAGGCAGAGGGACGGGTGCTGGGCAGGGTCATCTCATGCGTGTCAATCTGCTCCCTTCACAGGAAGGGCATGCCCAGCCCGTGCATGAATCCACACAAGGAGGGAGAAGAGCAGGATGAGGCTGCGCTGGAGCTGGAAGGTAACCCTGCTCCTCCCCATCCAGTTCAACTGTGTTTGCTCCGTTGTGCTCTTCTGAAATCCTCTATCCCGCCTCGATGATTCCAGCACATGGGAGAAACCAGAGTGACGCCACGTGTGCGATTCGGGCAGAAGATCTCTATTTCCCATTGAGCTGTGGGATAAGACAAGACCCCTGTTTAGCCAAGTTCACTGCCCCTTGATGCCAGGGGGCATGGCTGCTTGCAGGATCAGGCCCATGACCGCAAAGACCAACTGCTGGGAGCCTGGAGTGGCTTTTCCCCTCAAAAATCCGGGCTGTCTCGCTGTGCTGGCCAGCGTAAAGGAGTGTGAGCAGCCAGAGGTACCTCCTGGGGCAGGCGATGGAGGTGGTGGCTGCTCTCAGCTCGCTGGCAGAAGCCATTTGCGAGCTGCAATAACTCCAGCCCTGCCGAACCTGCACATTTTGGGCTGCGTCGAAGCTGTTGGTGTTAGGGACCACTAGATGGTGATGTCCGTACACGCTCGCTCGAAGCTTTCCACCTTTGCTGCTTTCTCATCATCCCCTGCTGCAGACAGGGATCCCCAAGGAAATATCCCCCATGGAGGTTTCCAGAGAGTGCGGACACCCTGCAACCCATCCTACAGACACAGCTCCTGCAGCAGCGCTTCGGGCCAGGGCTCTTTTTACTGCAGCTTTTATTCCTGAAAGCGCTGAAGTGCTATCCCTTCTTGGAGCCCATTAATACATCAACTCCTTTTGTAAGCTGATGTCTGTTAATAAATTCAAGAATGAGCAAATCCGATGACTGTTAATAAATCCAAGAATGAGGAAAGCGCTTTCTGATGCAGCGAGGAGACGATTTAATGTGCATTCTGTCCCATTCACAACACAGAACTGTGTTTTCCAGGTCTCTAGGAAAAATTCTGAAGCGAAACACGTCTCCCTATTGATTCTAGGGAAGCAGGGCAATGTTGGAGAAGTGATTTCTCACCTACCTGCAGTGAAAATCCACTTACCAGACCAGAATCACCAGGAGGCAGAGGAGGACGTGGCCAGGGATTGTGAGTATGTCGGCGCTTTGGAATTGTTCAGTATCTGAAGCATCTTCTGGGCAAAAAGCTTAAGGCTTAGGGAAGAAGAAGAGAAAGAGCTGGAATTAAAAAAAAAAAAAAGGGCTGACACTTCCCAGGGCACAAAATCACAGAATAGTTCAGGTTGGAATGGACTTCAGGAGGTCTCTAGTCCAACATTCTGCTCAATGCTGGGTCAGGTTGGGTTGCTTTGGGATTTACCCATTATAGGATCTCCAGGGCTGTGAAGGAGTCAGGGTTAGCCTGGGATGAGAGAGTGCCATGTTCTGGGGAAAGCCTGGACCTCCAGCCTACGTCAGCATAAAAAGGCCGTGGTTTGTGAAGCAGTTTTGTCGTGACATTCTCTAAAATTACCAAATCCTTTGTGGACACGAGAATTGTCAGTGTTATAAACTGCCCTTTTGATGAGACGTCTAAAGCTGCAGCCAGGAGTCTCTCTGCAAACTCTCATATTTTGGGCTCCCCTTCCTCAAACATATTTCATTGACTCCATCTTCCCCCACAGCCCAGGGACATGGTTGACATCCATGACGCAGATGCCAACATGTGCACTGTGGAGGTCCCCTTAGCCAGGGAGGAGCTGCAGGAAGCCCTAGGACACACCACAGATGGGGATCAGTATTTCCCTCCTTGCTCTCTGCTCCTACATGGCCCCTGCAGCCAGCAACCCAGCAACAGGAGCACAGGGAGGCTGCTGGGTCTCTGCAGCTCATGCTTGGCCCACAGGTGCCGTGGGATACACCATGCACTCAGCAGAGGTTAAATTCTCTCCATTTCTCCCTTCCCTTTAATCTTGAGTTGAATTTTTGCTTTGCATTATTTGGCATGAGGGGCGTAGTGTGAACTCTGGGTGTCTTGGCAAGATACAACTGCCATGCCTTAGCGCATCGAAGGAGAAGGGAGCTGTGTCTAGAGCGTGTTACACATGGTGCAGCATGGAGGGAGCTGATGGGTGATGAATGGCCATGGAAAAGGAATTTAATCCTTCTTGGCCTCAGACTCCTACTCTGCCTAGGGGGAGGGAGTTTCATTGCATTATTGTGGCTACAGTCCTTTAGATCCTGAGATGGAAAGGGTAGGTGAAAGGCAAAGGAGTCTCTATTATTATTATTATTATTAATAACCTTGTTTTGCCAAGTCTCTCTGCGCTGACTGCCAGCATGCAGAGGAGGTTCCCAACAGTTTCTTGTTACAGAGGACACAGCCACTGTGGATAATCTGGGCTCTGACCTGGCCACGGTGGAGACCCACTTGACCCCAGAGACAGCAGGTGCCAAGTCTTGCTGCTGGGACGGTGTCTCTCTGGCTGCCCTTTTGCTGTCATTGCCAAGGCCTGAAATCTCCTCGGAGGGCCAGTCCCTGCCGCTGGCAAGACACCCCGCTCCACTCAGATATTGCCCAGGCCCTACCTTAGGGTACAAAGGCAACATCCAGGACTTTGACTCCATCCTGGCCTCCCAGGCCAGCGAGGTCCATCTGACCAGCAAGGAGAAGCTGGAAGCCTTAGGACACGTGGAAGGTAAGGGCAGGTATCTGAGGTCTTTTTCCTTGGAGGAAGCCTAGAAATCTCTGAAAACCAACAGATTAGTTAAAAGACTTGTGTATGCCTCTACTGGTCCTTGTCAGGTGATGAGGACATGATGTTAACACAGAAGTGACATGAGGTAATTGATCCCCTTAAAATAACACTGGGGGTTCCCACTCACGTGGGGTAAATGTGGAGGAAATTCTGTGGTGCTGAGGGACTCCAGTGCTCCTCTAGTAGTAAAATCCTCTTCCTCTGTCTCAGCAGGGTCTAGTACATTAGTTTTTGTACCCCAAATTGCCACAGAGGTCTCATGCTATGAGGGGGCCGTTGTGCCCAATGAAGTCAGTCTCTACACTCTAGTGTAGAGAAGCAAGCCCCAGCACTATTGCTTTCAACTTTCCCTTCTTCCAGTGCCTGACCCTGCCCAAGGACTCCATCCTGCCTTCATCTGGAAGGAAGAAAGCTCTAACCATCATTTTGGGAAAGCCCCTAGCTTGTGCAGTAGCTGCCACTGGGTCCAGCCCCAGCACCTCGTCCCCTCTGTGCTCTGGTATCTGTCATTTCCTCTGATGCTGAGCGCTGCTCTCGCCCCACAGCTGACAGGTGAATCCGAGTGAATACATGAAGGCGGCGAGGTCAGTCCAGCAACCACCCCTGGGGGAAGGTGAGCAAGATCTCCATAACCCAAGCTGCTGCTAGATGACAGCAAGTGGGATTAGACAAGAGTCATTGGAAGAAAACTCTGGGGCCACCTATCTTAATGAACTGCAAACCTGCTGGTAGTGAAGCTGTGCAGGGAGAGCCAGAGACACGCCAGCAGCTGCAGTAGGTTTCCAAAACTTCCCTGCAGGGCTCACAGCCATGTGCAGATTCACTGAAGCCAGCCAGGCAACACAAATTCCCATATTCCCTAGCTTTCCTTAACACATGCAATTACACATGGCAGTCACAGCACTTGGGTTGTGCAGCCGAGCTCCCAAGTACAGCATGCCAAGAGAAACCGTGTTAAACTCCGACTTCTCATCGAGGATTCAAACACGCTGTCCCCAGGCCAATTTTCCAACTGAACACGTTTCCCACCAGAAACCCTAATATTGCGCAGGGCCGTCAGAGATTAACATATCAAAGCTGAAGCTGCTGGAAAAATCAAAGTATGACTCTGCTCACAGCTTGGTCCTTGCTCCTGAGCCATGAGGGTGGGAAATCACGGATGTAGGATGGGCTGCTTGAGACTGACAAAG
>VZSC01017091.1:20111-53438 GCA_013398225.1 Steatornis caripensis
ATGTGCTGAAGGCAGATAGAGCAACGCAGGTGAGGGTGGGCAGTGCTGGCCCCAGCACACATTCATATGAGTTCTTTTGGAAGCGTGCCCATACCCCCCACACACGACCTGTATCCCCAGGGATGCAGCTGGGTCATGCCAGGGGCTGCAAGTCCATATATTCTCCTGGGAAGCACAGGCAAGGATTTGGCCTGGAGATGGATTTGTTCACTGCTGAACACCTTGGTGTGGCCCAGCCTGGGGTAGACTCCTGCACAGGAGCTGGGGACCCTCCAGAGATGGAGGACTGGACCCTCCTCGAGCCCCCCAGATGGGGGCTGCTGGGTCCCTCCAATTCCCCTTCTGGGCTCAGCTCATGCTTGGACAGTGTTTGATGGTGCGGGTGCTCCTGGCCCCAGACTCCCTCTTCCTTCGAGGTGCTACAGAAGGAATGGCAGCCACGGGGCAAGAAGAAAAATAATTGCATGAGCAACAGACAGGATCAGCTGCAGCAGCGAGCCTCAAGAGCAGGCAGTGCTATGGAGAGCTGCTCCCAAGCATCGCAGCACAGAGCCCCCAGCTCCCCTCAGGCAGCTGTCACATCCCAGAACAGATAACACTGGGACCGCCTGGGGTTGAGCCAGTCCCACCCCTGCGTCTCCCCCCAGGGTGATCTGGGACCCCAAGGCAGAGGGACGGGTGCTGGGCAGGGTCATCTCATGCGTGTCAATCTGCTCCCTTCACAGGAAGGGCATGCCCAGCCCGTGCATGAATCCACACAAGGAGGGAGAAGAGCAGGATGAGGCTGCGCTGGAGCTGGAAGGTAACCCTGCTCCTCCCCATCCAGTTCAACTGTGTTTGCTCCGTTGTGCTCTTCTGAAATCCTCTATCCCGCCTCGATGATTCCAGCACATGGGAGAAACCAGAGTGACGCCACGTGTGCGATTCGGGCAGAAGATCTCTATTTCCCATTGAGCTGTGGGATAAGACAAGACCCCTGTTTAGCCAAGTTCACTGCCCCTTGATGCCAGGGGGCATGGCTGCTTGCAGGATCAGGCCCATGACCGCAAAGACCAACTGCTGGGAGCCTGGAGTGGCTTTTCCCCTCAAAAATCCGGGCTGTCTCGCTGTGCTGGCCAGCGTAAAGGAGTGTGAGCAGCCAGAGGTACCTCCTGGGGCAGGCGATGGAGGTGGTGGCTGCTCTCAGCTCGCTGGCAGAAGCCATTTGCGAGCTGCAATAACTCCAGCCCTGCCGAACCTGCACATTTTGGGCTGCGTCGAAGCTGTTGGTGTTAGGGACCACTAGATGGTGATGTCCGTACACGCTCGCTCGAAGCTTTCCACCTTTGCTGCTTTCTCATCATCCCCTGCTGCAGACAGGGATCCCCAAGGAAATATCCCCCATGGAGGTTTCCAGAGAGTGCGGACACCCTGCAACCCATCCTACAGACACAGCTCCTGCAGCAGCGCTTCGGGCCAGGGCTCTTTTTACTGCAGCTTTTATTCCTGAAAGCGCTGAAGTGCTATCCCTTCTTGGAGCCCATTAATACATCAACTCCTTTTGTAAGCTGATGTCTGTTAATAAATTCAAGAATGAGCAAATCCGATGACTGTTAATAAATCCAAGAATGAGGAAAGCGCTTTCTGATGCAGCGAGGAGACGATTTAATGTGCATTCTGTCCCATTCACAACACAGAACTGTGTTTTCCAGGTCTCTAGGAAAAATTCTGAAGCGAAACACGTCTCCCTATTGATTCTAGGGAAGCAGGGCAATGTTGGAGAAGTGATTTCTCACCTACCTGCAGTGAAAATCCACTTACCAGACCAGAATCACCAGGAGGCAGAGGAGGACGTGGCCAGGGATTGTGAGTATGTCGGCGCTTTGGAATTGTTCAGTATCTGAAGCATCTTCTGGGCAAAAAGCTTAAGGCTTAGGGAAGAAGAAGAGAAAGAGCTGGAATTAAAAAAAAAAAAAAGGGCTGACACTTCCCAGGGCACAAAATCACAGAATAGTTCAGGTTGGAATGGACTTCAGGAGGTCTCTAGTCCAACATTCTGCTCAATGCTGGGTCAGGTTGGGTTGCTTTGGGATTTACCCATTATAGGATCTCCAGGGCTGTGAAGGAGTCAGGGTTAGCCTGGGATGAGAGAGTGCCATGTTCTGGGGAAAGCCTGGACCTCCAGCCTACGTCAGCATAAAAAGGCCGTGGTTTGTGAAGCAGTTTTGTCGTGACATTCTCTAAAATTACCAAATCCTTTGTGGACACGAGAATTGTCAGTGTTATAAACTGCCCTTTTGATGAGACGTCTAAAGCTGCAGCCAGGAGTCTCTCTGCAAACTCTCATATTTTGGGCTCCCCTTCCTCAAACATATTTCATTGACTCCATCTTCCCCCACAGCCCAGGGACATGGTTGACATCCATGACGCAGATGCCAACATGTGCACTGTGGAGGTCCCCTTAGCCAGGGAGGAGCTGCAGGAAGCCCTAGGACACACCACAGATGGGGATCAGTATTTCCCTCCTTGCTCTCTGCTCCTACATGGCCCCTGCAGCCAGCAACCCAGCAACAGGAGCACAGGGAGGCTGCTGGGTCTCTGCAGCTCATGCTTGGCCCACAGGTGCCGTGGGATACACCATGCACTCAGCAGAGGTTAAATTCTCTCCATTTCTCCCTTCCCTTTAATCTTGAGTTGAATTTTTGCTTTGCATTATTTGGCATGAGGGGCGTAGTGTGAACTCTGGGTGTCTTGGCAAGATACAACTGCCATGCCTTAGCGCATCGAAGGAGAAGGGAGCTGTGTCTAGAGCGTGTTACACATGGTGCAGCATGGAGGGAGCTGATGGGTGATGAATGGCCATGGAAAAGGAATTTAATCCTTCTTGGCCTCAGACTCCTACTCTGCCTAGGGGGAGGGAGTTTCATTGCATTATTGTGGCTACAGTCCTTTAGATCCTGAGATGGAAAGGGTAGGTGAAAGGCAAAGGAGTCTCTATTATTATTATTATTATTAATAACCTTGTTTTGCCAAGTCTCTCTGCGCTGACTGCCAGCATGCAGAGGAGGTTCCCAACAGTTTCTTGTTACAGAGGACACAGCCACTGTGGATAATCTGGGCTCTGACCTGGCCACGGTGGAGACCCACTTGACCCCAGAGACAGCAGGTGCCAAGTCTTGCTGCTGGGACGGTGTCTCTCTGGCTGCCCTTTTGCTGTCATTGCCAAGGCCTGAAATCTCCTCGGAGGGCCAGTCCCTGCCGCTGGCAAGACACCCCGCTCCACTCAGATATTGCCCAGGCCCTACCTTAGGGTACAAAGGCAACATCCAGGACTTTGACTCCATCCTGGCCTCCCAGGCCAGCGAGGTCCATCTGACCAGCAAGGAGAAGCTGGAAGCCTTAGGACACGTGGAAGGTAAGGGCAGGTATCTGAGGTCTTTTTCCTTGGAGGAAGCCTAGAAATCTCTGAAAACCAACAGATTAGTTAAAAGACTTGTGTATGCCTCTACTGGTCCTTGTCAGGTGATGAGGACATGATGTTAACACAGAAGTGACATGAGGTAATTGATCCCCTTAAAATAACACTGGGGGTTCCCACTCACGTGGGGTAAATGTGGAGGAAATTCTGTGGTGCTGAGGGACTCCAGTGCTCCTCTAGTAGTAAAATCCTCTTCCTCTGTCTCAGCAGGGTCTAGTACATTAGTTTTTGTACCCCAAATTGCCACAGAGGTCTCATGCTATGAGGGGGCCGTTGTGCCCAATGAAGTCAGTCTCTACACTCTAGTGTAGAGAAGCAAGCCCCAGCACTATTGCTTTCAACTTTCCCTTCTTCCAGTGCCTGACCCTGCCCAAGGACTCCATCCTGCCTTCATCTGGAAGGAAGAAAGCTCTAACCATCATTTTGGGAAAGCCCCTAGCTTGTGCAGTAGCTGCCACTGGGTCCAGCCCCAGCACCTCGTCCCCTCTGTGCTCTGGTATCTGTCATTTCCTCTGATGCTGAGCGCTGCTCTCGCCCCACAGCTGACAGGTGAATCCGAGTGAATACATGAAGGCGGCGAGGTCAGTCCAGCAACCACCCCTGGGGGAAGGTGAGCAAGATCTCCATAACCCAAGCTGCTGCTAGATGACAGCAAGTGGGATTAGACAAGAGTCATTGGAAGAAAACTCTGGGGCCACCTATCTTAATGAACTGCAAACCTGCTGGTAGTGAAGCTGTGCAGGGAGAGCCAGAGACACGCCAGCAGCTGCAGTAGGTTTCCAAAACTTCCCTGCAGGGCTCACAGCCATGTGCAGATTCACTGAAGCCAGCCAGGCAACACAAATTCCCATATTCCCTAGCTTTCCTTAACACATGCAATTACACATGGCAGTCACAGCACTTGGGTTGTGCAGCCGAGCTCCCAAGTACAGCATGCCAAGAGAAACCGTGTTAAACTCCGACTTCTCATCGAGGATTCAAACACGCTGTCCCCAGGCCAATTTTCCAACTGAACACGTTTCCCACCAGAAACCCTAATATTGCGCAGGGCCGTCAGAGATTAACATATCAAAGCTGAAGCTGCTGGAAAAATCAAAGTATGACTCTGCTCACAGCTTGGTCCTTGCTCCTGAGCCATGAGGGTGGGAAATCACGGATGTAGGATGGGCTGCTTGAGACTGACAAAGGTTTACTTGACACCCTCTGGCTTCTGTTTCCCTTCTTGTTTCAAGACTTGATTTGTCCACAAGCCACCTCATCTCACTCTGCTTGCCCCTTGTCGCAGTGATGGCAGGGCTTTTCCCCTCCCTGCATGCAGGAGAGGTTAATTTCACTAATGTGCTGAAAAGATTTTAATTCCTCTGGAGGATGGAGCTGGAGAAAGGCAAAAGATGCTACTAACACTGCGCTTGTTTTTATATAACCTGTCTCCCTCCATGTCCTGTCTGTGCACAGCAGGTGGTAGCACCTTGCTGACCTGTTTAGGATGGTACTTGAAACACCCGTGTTTAGAAGGAAAACAATGCTTAGAGGGGCTTTTTTTATTTTAATAGAGGACAAATTTGATGTCAGCAGTGAGGGTTCCATCCTGGCCACCCCATGGATCCATTCAAACCCAGAGGAACTGAAAGAGGCAAAAGCGAATGGTGAGTGAATCGTAGAAATATTGGTGGGAAGGAGCCTCTGGAGGCCTCCAAACCAGCCTCCCATGTGGGGCCAACTATTGTGAGCACTAAATCAGATTGGTTGAGGTTTTGTCTAGCCAAGCCTCAGGCATCTCCTTTGGAACTTGAAAGTCTAGGCATGGCCAAAGCACCTTGCCCAGTGTCTCCCAGATTTTCTGCGATGACAGCAGGAACTGAGCCTGGGTCTTTAGCCAGCCGTGCCGTGTGACCTTTGTGCTGGGTCACGGTGCTGCAGGGGTGACAGGCTGGCTGTGCTGCGATCACAATTGTGTGGCCTCGCGTCCATCAGGCGAACCAGGTTCTGGATTAGCTAGGTGGAGGACAATATCTGTAAGAGAGAGCTTGGTGTGATGTTAATTCCCTCCTGCAACTAGTCAGCCTTTGGCTACCATGAGGCACCGTGTTCAAGGGGCAGAGAAACGAAAACCAGCTTGTCCATGAAGTGTCACCTCCATGGGTGGCAGTTTGTCTCAGAGCCACCTGCTGTCCCAGGCACTGGCTACTGTAGAGGGAAGGGCAGAGGAAGGGGAATAAACAAGGAAACAACGGAAAGGTAATGTCAACTCATTACGGGCTTCCCCCTGCAAGGCATGTGGCCAGCACGGCCAGGAGTGGTTTGGCCTTTAGCTTGGTGCTGCGGCATTGTGTGATCCTCCTGAGACAATAACCAGGAGTATACAAAGGAAGGGACAATCCCCTGTCCCAAGGATTTGGGGACCCAGTGATTGAAGGAATCATCAATACCCTTTTTTGACAGAGAGAGAACTGAAGCTCATGAGCACAGAGCTAGAACTAAACCAACCACCTCACCCAGCACCTCATGTTATAACGTGTTATGTAAATAGCATGTACATAATATGTACACAATGTCATGTAAATACAGGCTCACCCTTCCTCTGCCCAGATTCCCCAACTCCCCTGCACCCTCAGTAGCTGTTTAGAGGTAGATGCTTTGCCACTGGCAGTAAGGAACAACCCACCCCAATCCCAGTACCACATCTCCAGTAGTTATAGTTCATTTTTTCCAAATGAATATAACACAGGTAGTGCCTCCCTCCAGCCCATTTGATCCACTGTCCTCTCCCTGCCTGCAGCATTCTCCGATGCTTTCAACTCATTCCCCAAAGACCCGGATGGCAATATTAAACTTAGCCTGGAGGTGACCGCTAAGCAGCTGGGGATTAGCTTAAAGAGGGGTGCGATGAGCTGGTGCATGCAGATGCCGACGGCGAGTGCACCAGACCACGTTACTCCCCTGTGGGTTGTTCTGAGCCAATTTCTGGGTGTGCAAAGCGATTCTCTTCCATGTGCCTTTCCAGCCTGGGGCAATACTGTACCAAAACATTTCCTCAGCCAGGGGCTGTACTTGAACTGCTGTGTTTTAGCACTTACCAGGGACTACCCTCCATGAATACGTGTCGTGCTTTTTGGACCTCTTTATGCACACTGAAGCACCAAGTTCCACAGCCCAGTTACATGTGAAAGTTTTAACAGCTTTTCTCCTACTCTTAGATTTTAGTAGCAAATCTTTCTGCAGCACCAGCTCTGAGCTGCTCACCCCAGCATTTCATTACAGCAAAAAACTGCCTTGCTAAAAGAGATGCCACTTGCCTGCAGGAGGCAGGATGGTGGATTTCTCTTACTTTCTGGACATTATTAGTGATGAGAAGTGTTTCACCCAGACAATATGTGAGTAAGAGACATTCTACTCCAGCAAAAGCCTCACTCATCCAGAGATAGATACCTGAATTTACCTGATTCTCAGACTAACTGGTACCAAGCAAGAAATCAGCACCTGAGACCCAAAGAAACGAAGGCTGCTCTACTCAGACAAGACAGCAATAGCTCAATGCCCATGACAGGGCAGCTCAGGGTTAGCTCTACCGCCATGGCCAGCCAGTGTTCTGCTTGCCAGTCTCAGGGACAGGAATCCAGCATTAGCTCCAGATGTTCCTGGCTGCAAGAGCAGAGGCCAAACTCTTCTCTTACAAGGTGGGAGGACACAGAAGGAGTAGAAGACCTTACCTTCTTTGACAAACAATACGTTGCACGGAATTGTCCTCCCTGCTAGATACCTAACCAGCACTCAGCAGAAAATGGGGATGAATCTTTATGGCATAACTTGTCCAGATATTCCTGGGAGCTGCTGGGATCTCTGCTCCCTTTGAGCTCTGTGAAGGTAAGACAGGCCTCAGTCATGGCTCTGACCACTCTCCTCCTCTCCAGCCCCTGGGAAAAATGACTCAGACAGCTTCAATTCCGACGATGCCAAAGGAATCCTCCTCTTCAAAGTCTTCTTTAAGCTGGTGGAGCTGGCAGCTCTGCCCCAGAGAACTCTGTTTCAGATTGTCAGATGAGCTGCCTTAGCTCTGTGAGACAGAGACGTCCTGTTTTACTGCGGTATTTGTGCCTTATATAACAAAATAGACAGAACATAGGGGCCCCAGGACTAGACTTCCAGAAATGTTTTATATCTAGCTGGACATCCAAAAGCACCTGCATAGCTCAGACACCTGCTCCACAAAGACACTGTTGTAAATGCCACCGTGTGTCTATCGCACACCTTTGCAGTTTAAATATCCTCACGTACTGGTCTTTCCAGATATGCGGGTGCACGCAGCCAGCACCGAGCGGGGCCCTGGGCTGTGTTTCACGGGATAATGACGCCCTCTTTTGTCTTCTAGTTACTACCAGCAGAAGCTTAGGGACTGTGCTGGCCAAAAAGTCTGGATGGATGGTGACTTCCTCAAGTGTCGCAGAAAGAAGACCCATAAAATTAGGAAAGAGCCAGCTTACCCTATGCCTGCCTTTGTAAGCGCTGCCAGCATCTCAGCCAGGAACAAAAGGGAGGCAGTGGCTTACATGGAGCACCTCAGGGGTGAGGCTGGCACCCTGGCGCTCCCACTCTGTCCGAAAGGGAAGTCACTGGAGCTACAAGGGTGGTAACTGACTGGGGTGTTTGCCACAGCTTCTTCTGTTCCCTCCTGGCACGCAGCGTTCTCGGAAGGTGGAGGATCAGTGCTCCTGGTACTGAGTTCAGCAAGGCTCAGGGTCAGCTCTGCGTTAGCACACCTTTCCCAAGTTAGTTCCCAACAGGCTCACAGAAAATGGAGCTGGAGCACACCTCGGGAGTCCATCCAGCTCAAACCCCTCCCAGTGCAAGAAGCAAAATCAAAGTCGTAGTGAGTTCTGCTCCAGGGGCTCCTAGGGGTGAAGGAATCGCCCTCCAGAGGTGTCTGTGCAAGGTGGCTGCCTTCAACACTTAACAAGTGTCTAGTGGTGGGTGAGCTCTGTGTTACCCCAACACCTACAGGCTGCTCTGCGCCATGGATTGCTGCAGATGAAGCACCCAACACCGCAGCCGAGGGCTTGGTGCCTTTGTGGATTTATGCCTGCAACGCTGGGCATGCCAGATGGCAGCTCCTGTGACTCATGGTTCAGAGGAGGGATCCAGGACCAACTGAGCCCTTCCCTGGCAAGAGGAGACAAACCAAGAGGCAGGAGGAGTTGGCTGTTGGCTGCACAGTCGGTGACTCTGGTTCCTATTTCCCTTTGCCCCTTTCAGGCTGCCCTTACACCCAGGTACCCATCTTTCCACCGATTTCTGAACAAGACACGATGACACTGGCAAAGCCAAAAAAAGGCTTGCAGAAGGTGGCGAGGCAGAGCAATGAGCCAACCACTTTGTTCCAGAGCCAGTTTTTCCATAAGAGAAAGCGGGCACAGGAGGTGAGAGAGACAAGCGATGCTTCAGCTGTGTCACAGTATTGCAGGAGGTGTGGGGGCAAGCTGGAAAACATGTGCTTTGTTTCACCAGGCAGCTGCTCTCCCGCTCGCCGCAGAAAGCAGAGGCGCTCCCCTGACGTCAATGCCGATGGCCCGAGCTCACCGTCTCATCTGACAACAGACAGCCCGGGCAAGACACGAGCGCAAGTGGGTATGAAACGTAGAGGGCGGTTGTTACCCTTTGTCGTACAGGGATTGCAATTAGAGCAGAACTAAGTGTGACTGGTCACTCTTAACCTATACATTAACTGATGAATGCTTTAAATAGACATGGGTATTAAAAAGCAATTTTGTCATAAGTGCAAGGAAAAATGAAACCAGAGGTATAATAATAGCTTGTTTATTACTGTTGTCAGCGTGAATTGGTTATAACCTGCCAGCACCGCATCATAACATGCCACTGAGGTACTTTTTGTCTTGTATATATGCACATGGCACATGGCACATGCTCCCACCCAGGCAAAGCTGTGCAATTTCCCCCCGCCACGGTCCTCTGCCTCCTTGTTCAACTTCTCTCCCTCCTCCCAGAAGGTGCCGGCAGCCCAGCAGTACAGGCATGGCCTGGCCCTCCACCAGCACCGCAGCCCACTGAGGCTGTGGCAAAAGATCAGCAAGGGCCAGATTGGCCTGCGGATGGGCAGCCAGTGCTTCCACCATACCTCCTGCACCTGCTCCTGGTCATGGAACGCCTGCCGGGAGCTGCTGACAGTTGCTGACCTCCACAGGCCAGAACACCAGCTCTGCTGCCGGCAGCAGCCTGTGAGACAGCGAAGACTGACGGGCACCTGGCAAAGGCCATGCCTGGGCACCATCGCACAACAGTGAACATGAAGTTCAATGAGGGCAAGTGTAGGGTCCTGCCCCTGGGGAGGAACAACCCCACACACCAGGACACGTTGGGGCTGAGCTGCTGGNGTGAATGGTGGACAAGGGCGGCCGGGGCCGGGCCTGCTCCCAGCCTGGTGTATGAAGTACGAAATAAAAGCCAAGAAAAGCGGGTTTATCGCCGTGGTGGCCGTTTCCCGCCCAGCGCAGGCACCGGGGGCCGCCCCTTCCCCTCCCCGCCGCGCGCTTCCCGCCACCGCCCCCCACGTGACGACGGCGCCTTTCACGTGACGGCCACAGCCCGCCTAGTTCTCTTTCGGGTCGGGCCGCGGCGCAGCAGTTCCGGTTCCGGTGACGCTCGGCCCGTCATGGCGGCGCCCAGGGAGGCGCCGGAGCGGCGGCCCTTCGGGAGGCGCTTCCTCACCGACCCCGCCCGCCTCTTCCAGCACAACGCCTGGTGAGGGCGGCCGCCGCCGCCTCCTCCTTGCCCCGTCGGTGCCCCTTCCGGATCCCCTGCCCTTTGCTGCCCATTGCGGAGAGGCCCGGGGAGCCGGCCGGGGCGCTCCGGGGCGCTGCTGCCCTGCGGCGCCTCTCCGCGCCCGGCCGCGGGGGTTGTGCGGGGTGGCCGAGGGTGGGCTTGTCCTCGCCGCCCCGGCCCGCCGGTACTCTCTGGCGAGGCGCTGTGTAACGGGGCTGTCGGCGGCCGGGGCGGCTCAGCCCCGAGCTGCCCCGCTCCGCTTCACGGCGGCCCGGCCGCAGACAGCGTTCGCGCTCCGGCGACCGGGGTCGCATCTGAGGCGGCCACCGGGGCGCGGAGCAGGCACGGGGAGCTGTGGGTGTGGGGCTGGCGGCCAGGCAGCGAGGTGGGGTCTGGGGCGGGAGAGGGGGGCTGGCACCCCCGGGCTGGGGCGGTGCCGTGAGGGCTTGGAGGTGCGGAGGGCCCAGCCCTGCTTGGCCGGTGCTTGGGGGTGCTAATTCCCAGGGGCTCCTGAACCTTTCTCTTCTCTGCCAGAAGCCCTTGGGATTCCCCAGCTCCCTTGATGTTTCAGGAGAATGCGTTGTTTTGCTTTGCGGCAGTTGTTCCATTGCTGTAGTTAATAAATTGTCCGCTCTCAGAAATCTCTACCCCTTCTCCATCTGTATATGTTAGTTGACTGATGTGTATATTGAACAAAAGTCATTTAATCCACTGCTGCCACACGATGCTGCAGCAGTGGGAGATTGTGCTAGGTGTTAGCTTGGGATGGGTCTTTGGTTGGAGAAAGCCGTTGTTCTACAACATGTTGAGCACCCAGATTCTTGGATTTGCTGGGAACTGAAGGTATTTTGCATTTTTGGAGTAAATACGTCCACTTTTTGTCTCTGGCTGCTATACTGTGTTAAGAATTGGGTACGTATAATTTGTAATAAAGTCATATGTGCATGTATGAGCTTGTCATTAATTTTGGGCCTACAGCGTGCCAAAGGTATGTTACAGAAGCATACCCTCAACAGTATTTTCCTGTAGAAACTCTTAGTAATCTAGTTTTTCACAGACTTGACTTTTAAGTCTTTGTTTTGTGAGTTAATATCAAAAGACTAATTCCTACTGTGGCCAGAATAGTGCTTCTTGATCCTTGTATTCTGCTTTTCATTCACTTGTTTTAATGAAAAAAGGTCAAGTGAATCACTTTAATGACTACACAACTGTGTATGTACATTTAACTTATTAATACTTCTTAATGCTTTAAAGCTTCCTGCATATTTTTCTCATAATTGGATTTAATATTAATATAAAACTTTACCTTCCAAATAACCCTACTGCCTTTTTTGTTTTAACTTGAGAAAGAAAATGTAGTTTTCTAAGACAGCTAAATTAGGTGGCCCATGTTGATGACCTGCTTGAGTGAAAGTATGCAAAGAACAAGTGCTTTTCACTGTGTGAGAATGGCAGCTCCTCTTCAAGGTCTGTGCTGAGTGCCCTCGTGGTTTTATAGTAAGGTTTTATTTCCTCTAAACTTGACTGAGCATCAAATAGGGAAAAGGATTAGGGGACAGTTTTGGTGTCAACTGGGATCCCTTCCAGTTATATCTTTTGTAACGCTACGAGTGCTGTTTGTTCAGAACTGGGATCCGTATGTGCCGATAGCTGCTGTACTGCTGCTGAGCTAGAATTAGAGATCATGGAAAAGTTCCACAGCTGTCAGTTTGGAGGGGTATCTCTTTTCTCACTGTCTTTGCCCTACCATGCTCAACTGAGTCGTTCGTATTATTTTTCACAACAGGGATAATGTGCAATGGTCAGAAGAGCAGGAAGCCAGTGCCAGGAGTAAGGTTCAAGAGAACAGCTCACAGCTATTGCCACAAGATAAACAAGGTACTTTTGCCTAATGCTAATTCTTGACTTGTGTGTACAAGAGTGGAACAGTCTGGCCAGAGCTATGTATGGATCATCATTTATTCCTCCCTTCCAAATCATTCAAAGTACAGTGCTTAGTTGTTGATAATGAAAAATGGAGGAGGAGGAATCTTTCTGTTCTTTATTTACCTCTGTGTGACTTTCCCACTTTCTCCAGAGACTCATCCTACTGGAACGGAAATGGTTGTGGGTGGGAGGAGTCATCTTGGGTTGAGCTGCTTTGTTCATGTTGTGTATGTTTAAATACTGGTTAGTGTTCATTGTCAGCAGACTTATTTCATTGTAGTGTTACTGCCTCTGCTGGCTTTTGCTCTCTAAAGCTTAGCTTTGAACAGGCAATCTTTTGTTTGCTTGCGTGCTGTGGAGCTATCCCTTATTCAAGCTCAGTTCTTCTCTTAAGAAGGTCTAATAAAGTAGTGTCCATCTGTCTCTACAAAGTTAACAAACAGCATGATAATGATTAAATCAGAAGCAAAGAAAAATTATTTTATCCCGATTTAAGTGTTTATCATCAGAGAGGCAGAAAAGGGATTCCAAAGTTTTTATTTCCTCAGACTTGGCTTAAAGGATATTTATACATCCAAAACGCAAAGCTTACCTGAATCTGAATTAAGCTAAAGGTGCACAGCTCTATAGTGAAGTAACACGGTTGAAGCTGTTCTGAGTTGGTTAATAACGCATCTTTCCTCCACACCGGTTAGATATCGTCCAGTCCCTTAAATGATGGTGAAATGGCTTCCTGTTCTTTGGTATGATAAGAGGCACATTTGATGATGATCTTGTTATACCCTACCGAGCTCTAGGATGGATCTGCTCCTTTTGTTCAGATTAAATTGAGTGTGTCATCTGTAAGGCGAGGCTGAACACTACTGGAGCTATTGAGGCACTTCCCATATAGCTTCCAGTTGTGTTCACAATAGCAAATTTAATTATACCAAAGAGCAACCCTCCTAATTTCTTGGATTCCCAGAAGTATCCAGCAGTTTCTATTGTGGTGCCCATTGTGTCAAGTTCATTTTAAAATCTGGTTAACATTAAAGGATGCTGTCTGTCATACTTTGAGAACCTATATACAACTATGACATTGTGGAGCAATTTGCTGTTAGAGCAGTTTGTCAGGTCTTCATGATGTACTTCCCAGACTGAACAATGGAGGCCAGTCAAATTTTGATGGTTGCTATTCAGTGGGAAGCGTGTCGAGACAATGGGATGGCTGAAACGTAGGGAAGCCAGCCCAGCCAAATGTGCCTGAAGGGTCTGGTATTTTGAGAATCAGTAATGTCCATGCAGGAGAACAAAGGCAGGCTATTGGTCATTATGGCTGTATTATTCTGTGGACTTCTTGGGGCTGTCAGAATTTGTTCTGAAGAAGGAGAGAAGTTCTGTGGGGTATGTCGAAGATGTGTCTCCTGGCTGGGAACAAAGAGAGAAGTGGATGAATTTCTTGGTTTCCTTTTGAGGCTCCATAATTAGCCCCCATGCAATTCAGGGGGTTCCTGGTTCTCTTCCTGTCTTTCGTGGACAGTTGCTTTTGTTTGCCCTTCTTCTGCAATGTGAAGGGGTGAGTATGGGCTTGGTTTTGGGGGTGTCCTTACAAAGATGAGCAGAAAACTCAGGAGTCCTTATCAAGAAAGTCTCTGGAGGAATCTGACTCAGACGCCGATGTGCCCATGAGCTAATACCACAAAAAGGATCTTGAAGCAAGTATTATGTGAATTCTTCTGGCATAAGTTGTGCAGGAGGTCAGACTGAAAAATTAATACGGTCATTTTTTTTCTTTCAATCTGTTTCTTGCATGATCTTTGTCAGCTGGCCCTTGATTTCTTGCATTTATATTGTTACTGATCTTTTATTCCAGTGCTTTGAAAGCACTAGGCTATGAGGTAAATGAGCTTTAAATAAAGCTTCCACGCATGTGGGTTGGAGTGTTAGAGCTGTTCAATAGCATCCAACAGAATTTCACAATAATTTAACACAGGAAGAGTACAATGTTGTGTTCAGTGTTATACTGTAGCAAAAATGTGGGTAATCCAAAATGGCTGGGTTGGAATTTTGCCCCAGCACCTAGGTGAGCATCCCTTTACAGTCAGGCTGTCATGGGATTGTTAGGGACTAGCGGGAATCAGGACTTTATATTTTTGTTAGGTGAAGGAGCATTTCCAGCCCAAGCAGCCTTGCATATCCCTACTAGTATGTGGAAGAAGTGACAATTCAAGGAGGAGCGCACCAGGCTATGAATCAACAACACTTTTTCCTCTGACATTAGCAGTCATTGAGTTCTCCTACACAAATAGTAAACTGACTCGACCCTGCTTACCTTGAGCTATGGTAAGATCGTGGCACAAACTTACTGCTCTAGTCTAATATCAGACATTAAAATTTCTTGTGGCTTGGGGTTTAAGGACAAGGCTTCTTAAAAGGAGAAAATCCTTGTAGTTGTGGTAAAGAGATTATTCTTACATATATTTCTTTGTGCTTCAGGGATAGATCCTACTAGAAATATACATACAACTGACTTCTGGTTCTTTGTTAAAGCCATTTTTGTCTGTGTTTGGCTGAGGCTACATATTTTTCCAGGTGTTCTTGGTTCATTTTACTATCTCCCTTCAGATATCTTCTAAACACTTGTACGCTTTTCAGAAAGACTAATAAACAAACTGCAGTTCAGATAATAATACTAGTCTCCAGTTTTAAGATGCATGCTTTTTATTTTAACCGTACTCTTAGTAGATGTTGGAGAGAGGTTATCCATTGTCACATACAGTCATCCTCTTTAGTTGTGGGAGAATCATTTGCATTCAGTAGTGCACTCGTTGTGCAAAGATGGCTAAGGAGTTGCATGTTATTGAAATGCAGTTGAGATCTCCGGCTGTGGATGTTGATGCCTCTCGGTGATTACAAGCATAGGATGCTATAATTAGCTCTTCTTTCCCAGAACAGAGAACTCATCACATTGATGACAATTCAGGAAGCCAGTTGGATTCGTAACTTCCCATGGAAAAAATAGTTCCCCTAGAACTGTACTTGATGTGAAGTCTGGGAAGGTGTGTCGAAAGAATGCTGTGGCTGATTCTAATTTCATTAGATTGTGGCTTTGTAAGAGTTATTCTAGCTTTCTGCAATACTCACCTTGCTACTGGAATATATTCACTTGGCATGAAAATGATAATGCTTGCTGCTAAACTTAATTCTTATAGTCTTTAGCCTATCCACCGTAGCTCTCCACTGTTACTTTAATGACAGCGGTCACTTCTGTTGATTCCTCTCTTTTGTTTTAATTTCATAGATGCGCGATGCTCTAACACACACAGAACTATGGAAAACAAAGTGCTGTTGGCTGGATTCTAGCAATACTTGTGTAAAACGTGCTGTCCTGTAATCTTGGACTATTGTGCAAATGCTAATTGAGCTTTCTGCCAGGCCTGTATAGTTGACTAATTTTTCTGTTTCTCCATCTGAAAAAAGGGGTAGTGTGTTGGACAGGAGCTCTTCAGCACCAGGCAGCTGACGCAGAATTCCTTAAAAGTTGTAAGTGCTTGACACTTAGCATCATGAGGCTCCGAATGAATTGTTCCAGTGAACTGAACAAGTTAGTGTTAGAGATGGAAGTAAAACCTGGATTTCTTCATTGCAGTCTCCTTCAAAGAGGCCTTTTCTATTGCCAGCTTCCATTAAGTCCTACCAGGAGACAGTCAGTTTTCTCTTCGATCTCTTGTCCCTTTTCTAGTCCTAACAAAGTGACTGTGAGGAGGCAGGCTGAGTGTTTATGTGGGATAGCACAATTTAAATAAAGGTGATTTTCAATCGATAACCTTACTTATTAAAGCACATTGCTGAATAGATGTCTGCACTGATCCCTTGCTGTCTGAACTGATTAAACTCTGAGACCTTCTGATTTGACTGCTGGTGACGTTTTTGTTTGTGTTCGCAGAGGAATATGAGGTGAATGCTAAGAGGTACTGGGATGACTTTTATAAAATCCATGAAAATGGCTTCTTCAAGGACAGGCACTGGCTGTTCACTGAATTTCCTGAGCTGGCACCTAACAGGAACCCAAGTCAAAATGGGGATTCTGTGCATGAATTTAGTAACAAAGAAGAATCCAACAGTGAATGGCTGGGAAGCGGTGAAAATGGACATTGTTCATTGGAAACCAGGGCAGAGAACGAATTAAACTTGATAAAAAGCACACCTAAGATCTGCTCAGAGGAGCTGGCTACACAGAAGTATAGTGAGCTGAATCGAAGTGGTGGAGGTTTCCCAGGATCATCTGCATCTTGTCGTATATTAGAGGTAATAGCTGTAAAACAGCGTGTCACACATCAAACAGTCCCTTGTATCAGTGTCAGTGTGATTGGGACATAAAAATATATATCCTTAGCAAACAGCAAGTGAGTGTGATGGTTGCCTTAAGGCAGTAAAATGCAAAAAACAGCGGGCAGCTTAGAACTGAATGAAATCTGTTGGAATTCTTTTGGTTCAAACTGTGAATTGGCAGAGGAGCACAAGGACTATAAGAAGTTTCCAAGTTTAAAAGACAAACTATTACTATCAGATGTTGAAACAAGCATTTAAAAGTCATCTTTTGAAGAATGTTTTGCATGTTTGTGCTGACTCTTGTTTGCCTTGGGAGGTGTGAAACAGAACAATGAAACCAAGAATGTAAAGATGCTGTTTGGTTTGCTCCTTGTGGCCCGTGTAATAACGGGCAATCTCAGACTGACACAGGGTTTGTCCCAGAAAAGTCTGTAGGACTTCTAAATATTAGACTCCTGACAGCTGGTAATGCCCTTTTGCTTTGCCACCTCTAGTTTGTTCACTGTAGATGTCGCTGGTTTTGTTGAATGCTTCATGTTGTGTGGAAGTTCTGCCCTTCCAGGGAGAGTCGATATAAACTGTCCTTTCAATTTTTTTATTTAGTCTGAGGTTTTGAGACTTCCTCAGACTTTGATGTTCTTGGGTCGTTGTGGCTTTCCTGTCTCACCTGAGCACTTTTCGTAATAGCTGTCACTGCAAGCCATCAGTGGTGTTTTCTGCTCAGTCTATTTCAATGTTACTGATTCCTTAAACATTCAGAGGCAAATTCCCTAAACCCAGATGTGTGAGCCATCTTCTCTTCAAATGGGAACAAGTAGAAGGAATAATAAGGCAGAATCATTGTAGGCCTAGCTGTAACTTGAGGAGGAGCCATCTAGTGAAGGAAACTCTGAAACAGCAGGATGTAATTATAGTAAAGCAAACGTCTTTCTCCATTGCGCTGATTTTCTGTGGAATTGAATGCAACTAATCCATGGCCTTTGCCAATGCTTCAGTGACTCATGCTGGTTGTTATGCTTGGGGTTCCAGCAATAACAGTTTTCAAGACAGTAACAATATATAGCTTGTTAATAAGATTTCTACAAGAACTGGCTTAGTGGTTTCCCACAAGTACTTATATGTAAGCCTGCTCCTCAGAGCTGAGCATACTCAGATCTTGCAGTGAGGTTTGCAAATGGTCACTGCTGTGCTCAGTTGTTACTCATGAGTTACTCTTTGTTCTATGGCTGTAGAGACATGATTTGAAATTAGCTGCATGGGACATGCTGAAGAAATTGTTTTCACTATGTGTACATCTGCTTTGTTTGTGCAGGTTGGCTGTGGTGCTGGAAATACAGTCTTCCCGATTTTACAAACCAACAAGTAAGTAGTTCTCAGTAGGTTTTTACCTGCATGATATACCAGCCTCTGAAAGACAAGTGGAAAAGTGTTACGTGTGTTCTTAGTTTACACGATCTCAGAGAAAGGCCAGATGCAAATGGTACCTTTGCCATCTGCAACTCCAAATGATTGTGTTTTGAGCTTGGAAATCTTTGATCTTAGAATGCAACAATGAAACATGATGCAAGTTTACATGTCTCCTTCTGAAAGCATTTTCATAAAGGCCGTAGTGTCTCTCCTTTTCCAGAAGGAAAAGTGGTCAGTTCCATACGAGAATAACTGAAACGCAAAGGAGCAACATGATCCACCACATTTTGCACAAGGCATTATTGACAGAGACAGACTAAAGCCCAGGATTTCTGGCTCCCAGATCTGTGCTGTATGCATTTGAGACACTTCTTCATTCCTGTGGAGCCACCTTTACATGAAGTATGATAATTTCTTTTATTTATTTCAGCGACCCAGGTCTTTTTGTTTATTGCTGTGATTTTTCTACAACAGCTGTGGATCTTGTCCAGGTAAACTCAATGGTGACTTACGAAGGTAGGAAGTATGTGGTGCCAATTGTACATTAACAGAAATATATCACAGCCGCCACTGTCTCTGTAGGCATGTTGGTAGCTTTAATTTTTTTTTTTAGCTAACCCTGATGCTGACGCTTGTACTAGTAAATCAGGAAAATGAGCCATCAAAGATTGTAGAAATTAGGGAAGTTGGAGTTCTCAAAATGTCACAGTGGCAACAGACAAGTCAGCCAGATTTTCTTTCCCCTGTGGTTGGCAGCACTTTTCTAAATTCAGTGCTCTTTTAGCCGAGTAGCTGCTGAGCCTTGAAAACATTCAGGCTATTTTTTAACAGGAACTGAAGCTGGATTTGGGTTTTGTGTGTTACTGTCACTGCAGTTCTGGGAACGTGGTCTGATTGCTTCTGCACAGACAGCTGAGGACGGATACTGTTGTCTGTGGAGCAGGAGACTGGAGTTAAAGGACAAATACTGCTAACAAATTTCTCAGTTCTGTTCTGGCTTGAATATACGAAGTATCAGATGTAATCAGTCACTTCATGAGATGAGATGGGGAGCACAACAGCAGAGGCAGCATGCCATTTCTTCCTCTTAAGGTGACACAAGCCCTGTTTATATATAGAGGCTACTGCAATCTGTAGCACCAGCTTTAGAAAAATACACAACTTCTTTTAGAGGTCTAAATGTATTTAAGAGTGTAACTTTAGGCAGCGAGGTTTGATTTTTGGGGTATAGGAAGTAGTCTGCTTGTAGTTGAAATGAATATTGATTTCGGTGATGCAGAGAGGGGCCCTGACACTCTCACTTTTGTAAAGATTTCCAGCTTAACTGTAAATCCCTCACTTCTTACCACTATTAGTGGAAAATCTGACCATAAAATGGCAATAATCACTCAATCTGGAGTTCTGGAGTTTTGGCAATGCTGATTGTCTGAGTGTAACAAGTCCAAAGCTCTTTGTAAATCTCCCATGTGTACTTATTTTTCACATTTCACCCCTGTTCTGTGCCTGACCAGAGAACCTATCTGCCCCCATCTGCCTTGGACCGGTGAGGCTGAAACAGATCTCTGGACACACTACTTCATTATGTGAAAGTTAAAATGCTCCCATGTCCAGATAATATTGAGATCAGGGTCTGCTGCTAATGCTCTAACTTCTCTCACCTTAAATACAGAACAATGCAGAATACGATTCTTCTCGCTGCTTTGCATTTGTCCATGACCTGTGCAATGACCAAAGTCCTTTCCCAATGCCAGATGAGAGTCTTGATGTAGTTATTCTTATCTTCGTCCTCTCAGCGATTCTCCCAGAGAAGTAAGTTTTAATAATTCCTCTCGTTGCAGAAGATAATGCATATAGAGCTGGAGTTCTTTAATAGCAGGTCCCCTCATATCAAGGAAAATGAAAGTTTGTTCTGTGTCTGGTCCAGTTTGCCACTG
The DNA here is from genome assembly GCA_013398225.1 of Steatornis caripensis. Taxonomy (NCBI): domain Eukaryota; kingdom Metazoa; phylum Chordata; class Aves; order Caprimulgiformes; family Steatornithidae; genus Steatornis; species Steatornis caripensis. Next base: position 39,921 of record VZSC01017091.1, read on the forward strand.
AGCCTCTGAAAATGAAATTTGCGGGTACTTTCTGTTGTAACAAATTCTGGCGTAGGATAGGTGTGATTTGGAAGTGCCAAGTGGCTATAGATAATGTCTTGCTGCGGTCACAGTTGCTCACCTGTTCTGAACCCCAGCCACACTTAGCACTCAGCGCCCATTAATGGAAAACTTGCTGCTACATTTTAAGGCTCAAAGGATAGATTAATTTCTCATATGGGAGGCTGCAAGAAGGGAGGGGACAGGTTCAGAAAACAGTTAAGAAAAGTCCTGTGATCTTAGTGTGACTGTGTTACAGCCTACACTACTGTCTCTTTTGTTCCCTTTGGTTTTATTTCACAGCATTTTTCTCCACGTTCACTTACTACTTGTTTTACAGAAACCAGTGGAGATACTTTTGTAATTAGTAAGAGAGAGCAGTTAATCCCTGCTGTGGCAGGCTAAATTACCAGGGAAAAAAGCAGCATCGAGGAGTGTCAGAAATAAGGTGGTCAAATAAAATCAACCCATCTAAGTCTGAGAGAGCTCAGAAAAGTGCTAGCTTTTGGTAGCTCTTTATATGAAGTTGAAACATATACAAAACTTCTTTTTGGAGAGTAGACTAAGGAAACAAGTATCATTTTGCAGAATGATGAATACTTCTGATTTGTTCTTTCCTCAGGATGCAAAGCATCGTTAACAGACTGAGTTGTCTTCTGAAACCAGGAGGAATGATTTTGTTACGAGATTACGGCCGTTACGATCTGGCCCAGCTTCGGTTTAAGAAAGGTATTTTCTTTTTCTCTGGAGAGTCTTGCCAGATCACTAGTAGATGATGCTTCTCTGGAGTAGCGTCTGCCCTGTTTAGCAGGCAGCTCTTTAATTCCCCTTAAGCACAGTGTGTGCTGGGAGAGCACTTATTGTTGGATGACAGTTGTTGATTTTTAAATAATAGCTGGTAACTGTTTAAATCCCTCTTGCCCTTAGGTCAGTGTCTGTCTGATAACTTCTATGTGAGAGGTGACGGCACCAGAGTCTACTTCTTCACACAAGGTAGGAGGCTAGAAAACATCCCTCTGACTCTCCTCGCCTCTTTTTGTCCCTGTGCCCTCTAGTTTTGCCACTAGCTCTTTTCAGCCTGTCTTTGTTGGAGCAGTGTGAAATGTTAAGTATCTCCCAATTGCATGAGGCCCTGGGCTTGTTTGTCGCTGATGCGAATATGGGATGGTGAATTCCTTAGTGGAAAAGTCTTTTAGAGAAAGATTAGTATGTTTGCTGTACTGGGAGAGGGGGGGATTGGAGTAGCTCTCCTTGAATCTTGTTACCTGGAGAGGATGGAGTGAGATGGACACCACTTAAAGGAACTTCTCTTTACTGTTCTCCTATGAGGAAATAAGAAGGGTGTGGCTCAGCATGGAGCTGAGGCAGCCTCTCCAGTTCCGCTGCTGCTTGGTGTTCGGCAGGGGCTGTGTTCTCCCTGCATGTCACCAGTTGCACCTCCAGTCACTTCCACCGCAGGGCCCTCTGCATGGTCAGTTTTAGAGCAGTGGCACAACTGCAACGAACTGTTCCATTCCCCACTGCACAACTCTTGTTTGTCACAACAAAAGTAATGTTTAATGCGTGTTTGGCAAACGCTTCACGATGGCAAGCATCTGATAAATGAGCACAAGCTGGGACCTGTTAGCCCCTTCCTACAGAAACTCCATACAAATCACATGCTGCCAGGCTGCAGATGAACAAGCTCTCCGCTGCTCAGCAGGACTCGGTCTGGCTTTGCCCACGGCCAGTGTGCTGGGGCACTATGATACTTATTTGCTTGGTCAGGAATACCTGCCAGTGTAAGCGTTGCAGGCTCGAGGGCTCTTAGTGCTTTGATTGAGCCCCAACAGGGTGTGGTTTTTTAAGGATTTTTTTCCCCAGACTTCACCTTAATGAATCCCATTTCCCTCCAGCCTATACAGCACAGATCTCATTGTTGCCATTTAGAAGTGTAGGTCTGATCTCGTTCTTTGCTCTTGCAGACTCTGAAATTCCTCTGGAGAGAGGAGGGGAAGGGGAAAGAGTGGATCTGTCCCTACTCGCCAGGATGCTCCCTTAATGCATTACTAGAGGCCATACCCGTGTCTGAAACTGCTGCTGCTTTCCTTTGTCAAGTCTCTGTAATTCTAGTTGTACTCAAAATAAGTCTTTCCTTCCTTGGTAGAAGCTAAACTCAAGGGAAACTGGAGAAACTGTGATCTTAATCCTCCCATAGTACAGTAGTTAAGTCCTGTCTGATCTTTATGTTTCCCTGCTGTACTGAGGCTGAGTTTCCTCTGGCCCATCTTTCAACACAGTTTAGCCTTCAGTGTGAGCAGGTATCATTTAAATGAAAGCTATGGCATCCTCAATCTCCTTCTCTCTGCTTCCAGATGAATTACATGATCTCTTCACAACAGCTGGGCTGGAGAAAATCCAGAATCTGGTTGATCGGCGATTGCAAGTGAACCGTGGGAAGCAAATGACGATGTATCGAGTATGGATCCAGTGCAAATACCGCAAGCCTGCTGCGCCTCAGCTGTGAGGAAATAGGGCACGCTTTTTAGGTTGGAGCCTCTTCATGGCTATGTGCAGTGTCTCCTCCTGGTGAGATGTGGTTTTATGGAGTTCAGCACGCACAGGACCTCAGTGCCTTTTACAGTGCCTGGCATCACTTCAAGTGAGTTTTGCTAAGGATGAATGCTCTAAGAGGAGACCAAGCAGTAATTTAGATGTCTTGCTACTCATCTGAGTTTTTAAAATTATTTATGGTTTTAACAACTTAAGAAATGGTCATGCTGAGCAAGTTGACTAGCGAGTCACTCATACTCTGGATTTCCACATGAAACAGGAGAGCTCCAACCTTACCCCTGTGTTGTGTACTCTTGACTTGGGAACAAAAGCTATACAACTGGTAAATTTATTCTTTGCAACTGGTTGCTAGGCCTAATATGGATCCCGTAACCAACTTATCTCGTGCAGCTCTCTTCTAGTTGTTCAGGTTTGTGCAAATCCACAAGTTGCAGACACTGATTAAAGGTGTGAACTGAGAGCATGCTAGTTTCTCTCTTCCAGCTTCCCTGTGGATGCCTCGTGGTGTGCAGATGACCTGTGGAGAAAGCAGATTATGCTGCCTTGCCCTCACTGTCCACAAGGGTGTTCATCTAGGGAGCTAGCACACTATAGCTCAGGTGCTATAAATTCGTATTGGGCAAGGTTCAGGCTTTCAAAGATTTGGGGTTGGTGCCAGTTCTGGGGCACCTCCAGAGTGCAGAGAATCACAAGCAGCTCATGGAACCAGAGTTTATGCAGAATTACCTGCTTTTTCTGCTTGAACAGTGAGAACCGTTCTTGCCGACTGCAGCCTGCAGGTCACAAGCTGCACTGCCCTGTCGTGGTAGTGTGCTAAACCTGAGTAAGACAAGACACCTGTCTTTAAGAAATCTAAAGAATGTCTGCCACTTTCGTTTGATTTCTTAGAGGATGCCAACATTGTGGCTTTCTGAAGGTATTTCACCACCTTTGACAACAAATACCTTTTATCTCAGCTTGATTTCTTTTGTTTTTTTTAGGGTGTGGTACAACAGGTATTAGAATAAACTTTGTGGTAATGCTTTTCAGTGCTGGTTTGGTTAATCTAAGTCAGGCTTCCACAGAAACTCACATGCTTCTACGCGTCTGATCTGAAGGATTTGGACCACTGTTAGGTAACTACAGTTTTTTTCCTCTTCTGTTATGAGTCTCACTAGTGCCTGCTCTCATCTCTCAAGAAGGGAGAGCCTTGCCTGATATCTCTTATTTAGTTCCTAAGGCAACAAATTCTGTTGGTCTTAACTGCTGTCTGAAGAACAGTTCATGCTACACAAGGCATGGATCTTTTGTTAGCTAGACACTTGTATGTGTAGCTTACGGTTGCCTAAGAGTAACTGTCAACTAGAGAGACATGTAGGTTATGAAATAACTGTGGTCTTGGAACAGGGGAGAAAGGGTTACAAGATGAGGAAATGTCATTGCTATCTTTGGAGAGTCTGCAGGAGTCCTGGAGAGTCAAACCAGGAGCACCCAGATTTGTACCACGTCGGAACGGGCTATAGCAATACTCTCTTGCTGAGCGTGTGGCAGCATGATCAGCTCATAACTTCCGCATCTCTGTGTCACCCCGCAGGTATTAGTATGTCTGCTACGCAAGGGCTTCTGGGTCAGGACATCTCAGCCCTTCCTGTGGAATGGTGACCCAGCAAATCCATCCACACCACAAAGGCAGGCTACAGTGCTAGGGCAGGAATGGAAATGCACCATTGCTTTTCTTGTATATATCTGGCTCTTTTAAATAATGCTGAAAGGGAATCAACTGGGAAGAGAATTCTTGTTCAATTTGTTGTACTATATTTTCTAAAGGGCTAAGAGACTTCCCAGCATCTGCGAATGACATAGGAGATAAGGCATCTTTCTTTCTACACACATTTAGCTTCTGCCAGGCACAAGCCTGACCCGACCCAGAAGCTGTGCAGCTGCTGCCATGTTTTCATGCTAAACCTACCAAGTCTGGTTCCCTGGCAAGGTTGGTACCTCAAGCAAGGTCTAGGCAAAACACACTCAAGGCCTCTGGGAGCTGAGCAAGCTCATGTCTCCTCATCTTATCCAGTCAAAGAGGCAGGCTTAGCAAAAGAAGTCCTGTAAGTGTTTGATGTGACGTGACTCATGTAACCAGCTCTGGCGCTTTCAGTGAAAGACCTTCCATGTGTTACTGGTGCCTTAGGCGGGTCCCTTGGGGTTCTTTCCCTCTTGGTCCCCAGAGGGAGACCTCCTCCTGGGATAGCTTTGTCTTCCTGGAAGAAAAATTTTTGACTGGGTTAAACAAGCAGCATAATTAGTGTGAGTTAAAGTAATTTCAGAAATGCCTTATTAATCATCCAAAGGCTTGTAAGCAGTGCAAGAAAATATGTTTTTAATTATAAATGTAATTTATTGAAAGTTGATGGACTTGAATTTAAACTCCTGAACGGGAGACAATGTAGGCTAGTAATTTATTTATTTCTACTTTCAAGGTTACATCCCAGTTGCCTGCCTGGTTTTGACTCGGGCTTCATGCAAAAACTTGCAGCCCTGTGAGCCTGCAGCCATTGAAGTGGCTGTTTGCCTTTCTTAATGCTCTTCATTCTGCTGGAGTATTTAAGCAGTCACTCAACATGAACCATGCTGGGCAGACATGCTTTTGTTTCCAGTCCTGTTGGTGGTGTTCAGAGAGCAACAAGTTAATGGCCTTGAATTGAGCCAGGCCTCCTACAGACAGATACTGTCTGAGCTTCCTTCATTAGTCTCCACCAGCTCCCGTTCTCTCTGAAGCTGCTGCCCTCCTGCGACTCCAGGCCTTGCCTCCCACACAGCTCTGCTCAGGTTCCTTGGTCCTGACTTGCAGCAGCTTCTGCCATTCCCACCTTGGGCCTGCTGAGCAGGCTGGGTTGCACAACAGCTTTCTAGCATGTTCAAAGGAAATCTGTGAATTCACTTTTACTATATTGAAAAGCCAGGTTAAATGCCTTTCTTTCTTTTTTCTTTCTTTCTTTTTTTTTTTCCCCCTCTTAAGCAGTGTAACATTAGCTTGAAAGCCATTCTGAATGTATCAACTCTGGTTTTGCTCCCAGCATTCCAGTCTTGTGGTCTGTGGCTTACAGGCAATGCCAACGTAGCTTGTCAAACCTCCCAAGCAGAAGAGATGATTTCATAGCTCTTTAGAGGCACTGGCCCTGCGATTCTGGAGCCAGACATTGTTACACTTTGGAAAGTCTAGTCCTGGCTCTCGCCAGAGGATGGTGGATTTCCTTGGAGGTTTGTAGATTGTTTTGGCTGGAAGGGAACTTTATCATCACCTATTCTGACCCTTTGCATAACCCTTTAGTGTAGGGGATTATGGCATCAAGCCTGTGACTTGGGCTGAACCAGAACTAGTCCTTCAGAAAGGCTTTCGATCCAGCCATCATGCTGAGCGCTCCAGTGAATGGCAGAAGAACCCTTTGCCATGCCAGGTACGTCGTTCCTCTCACGGCATCCTGATTTCACAGGTTGGCTAGAAACTGGGAGGCAGGAAGGGATCAGGGGAGGTAAAGAGAACAAGAGGCTGGGGAGGATTTCTGATACCATCACTTCAAAAATAAATAAATTGTAAATTGCACTGAAAACTGGATCTTTCTCAGGATCTTCCTGACAGCACGGCATAGTGGGAGACTGCAGTCATCCTTAGTGATTTTTATTGTTACAACAGTAATCATCAAATGGTTCTGACCAGACACAATTGTCTTCTCCCAGATGCTTCAGCTCCACCTTCTCAGGGTTTGTCACCACAATTTCTAATTCTGGAGTTAGCTGTAGAGCTCCAGGGTAAATGAGACCTGATTATTTTCAATAAAACAGGTGAGCAGAAGGAACCTCCATGTATGCATGCCGGTGGCTTTTGGTGTTGAATTGTAACTGAAGCTGAAAGAGCTTCCTCTTGTCATTGGCGCTGGGATAAGCCCCGGCTCATCCCCAGTTGGATTCCCTACAGGAATCACAGCCCCAGACTGAACTTCACTGTTTTTCCTGAGCACATACGAAAATGCACAGGTGCCTGGAAGTGAGAGTAGTGATGAGGATGAAGCAGCAGGGATCAAGTTATTAAGGGACTTGGGGAGCATTCTTCCATCTCTTTAAAGACAGATGAAGGGAAACCGAGTCATGCACTCTTCTGCGTTCTCCTCATCAGTCAGCTGGATCTGATTTGTCAATCGGAGCAGTGCCACCACTTTTGATTTGGTGCCATATTGGGGAAAATTACTCCAAAGGAGAAGACGTGTGATCAGGATCACTTTTGCTATTGTAGCTATTCATCCTCCTTCACAGGGGTGAGTGCTTGGCACACATCTTTTTCTACAGTGTCCATAGGATTCTGACTCTTGTACCCATTGTTGTGTATGTTTTCAGGGCACAATAGAAATTACTAGAAAAGTGAGGAGGAAGGAGGAGTTTTTTTGGAGGGCTCTCCTGCAAAGTGAGGCGCTCTAGAGGGAAAGGAATTGTCAACTCTGCTTAATCAGCAAAGCTCTGGAGTTTGTGCTGAGCTCTTGCTGAAGGCAGTGAGTTCCTGTGTGTAAGTGTCTTGCTGAACGGGAGCTTGTGTTGCCGAGAAAGTGGGACACAGTGCAGGAAATTACCTGTGTAGGCAACAGTGAGTGCTAATTTGAACTAAATAGGATACAGCTACCTTTGTTACAGAGAGCACAAACCAGACCTGGCAACTCTGCTGGAACACAGGCAGGGAGAAGCAAGAGAAACTTAGCCATGTTTGCCTCTGCTTTTGCCTCCTGCCAGAAGGCTGTATGACAGGAGGTGTCATGCCAGTGAAGGCTTTTACTCTTGAAAATATGGTCTCTAACCCACAGTTGGAACTGGCTGTGATTGGAAGGCATTGATAGCAAAGATCGCTAGCAGATCTAACGTGTCGGCACCTGCCTGGAGCTCCCAGCTTGTTGGTCCATGGCTGTCTTCAGGAAGGAAGACTATCCAGGTGAGGTTTGGACCCTCCTGCTCCAGAATAGTACTCCCTTGTGTTGAACAAACCCAAAGAGTCTTCACTGCAAGCACCAACGCAGCGTGTGAACAGCAAAGAGATTTTGGGGTGGAGAGCTAGCGTGACTGCTGTATTGAGGTTGTTTTAATGTTTTGTTGTCCAAAGGACTCTTGTAACTCTTGAGTTACTGTTTTATTTGTGGGTTGGGGAATTCTGGCGGATTGCAGCCAATCTTTTGGCCTATGAAACTTTCTTTCAGCTCATGTGAATTGGGAACTTGCTGGTTGCAGAGGCCAGGCTCGTGCCTCTGGTGCACGTGGCGAACACCGAGGGATCTGCTTTACACCTGCAAGTGGAGAGGTACCCTGCCACCCCTCTCCAGGGGCGCTGGATGTGGCTTTCCTCATTTAGAGAGAGAATTGGCTGATCTCCCCTCAGACTACTACCTCATCCATGGAATCTAGCACGAGGCACAGTGCTGGGTCCCCCTGATCTGGGGAGTACCACCTAGGCAGGTACACTGCGCTACAGTCTATAATTACACAGCCGCACGTTTTTTTCCACATTTGGTGCCAAAGGTGGATGTGAAGAGGTTGATCAAGGTTGCACGGAAGACTAAATCTGGCTTTTCCTCAACTTCAAGTGACTTCTTCCCTACCAAGACGAGCCTTGTTATGAAGGTTGGTATGTATTTACAGATACACACGCGGAGGCTAAATATACTTACAGAAATATGCATGCAGTAACTCTAGCTTTACAATAGGATGTTGATTTAATTTTCCTCTTACACAAATCTCAGAGCAGTTTGTTTAATTGAGGCTTTCAAAATCCTTGTAAGGTAGGGTGTTATTATGCCAGTTTTATGCAGGAGGAAGAGAAGCAGGGGGCAAATCCTGCCGAGAATAATACCCTCTTGTATTCTAGGAAGCTGGTAGTGAGTGAGGACAGAGGAGGATTTTCTGGCACATGAAAGAGAATCGCATTTTCAGGTGTGTGCAGAAGAAAAAAAACTATAGTTTTTGCCAGTGCCGTGTGCTTTGGGGAAAGCGAGCATGATCACGGAGGTGTTCATTTCCTACCTGCGGGTTTCGGTTCCCCTCAGCAGGACCGTGGTGGTTGCACAGGTCCACATTCCCGCATGCGGCGGGCTGCCTCCTCCATCAGGCAGGACACGCGCTGCCTTGGATCGGGGCACTGCTCTGAGGTTGCGCTTGGCTTGCTGCGGTTTGCAGGTTGAGCGGCCTGGATGCTTTCCTACTGGGTTCGGGTATCAAAGCCTCCCTAATGGGATACCTGAAGGTGTAGACAGAGGGAGGGGCAGGAACAACCTCTGAGATAAACTCCATTGTGTGGGTGGGTGGAGGCTCTCCGAATGGCCTCGGGAAGGAGTCAGGCGACGGCATGTTATCTTTGAGCAGCCGAGATACCAACTTTCTCCCAGTCTAATGAAAACGAGGAGAGACCCTTTTAATGTTCCTAGAGAGGGAAAGGCTGTGCCGGGAGCCATACCCTTACTAGGTAGTCAGTCCCCACAGGGGTGAGATGTTTTGAATGCTCCTTCACATGCAACTCATCCCTCCTTAGGTACAACAGAATCTGCTCTGCAGACAAGGGTTGGCCTCTTCTGGATGTGATTCCTAGAGGTGAGATCATCCCCCAGTGCTAAAACCTTAAGAAACCTGTTGAGTGCTGAACGCTTTTGTTGGGTTTGGGGTTTTTTTTTCTCAATGGCTGTAAAACTTTTGGATTTGAGATCACTGATGCCAGTTTTTACATTTTAAAGGCTCAGACTATTTGATGCTTTTCTCAAGTCCCCAGCTCCTGGAGTCCTGCTATCACTGAGGAATGTCAGCTCTCTTTTTGTCTATGTGTTACATTATGTCAATACATTTCTAGACCTCACGGCAGTACAGAAATGCTAGGGAAAATGTAGTTGGAGTATTTTGCGAGCCTGGAAAGCAGAGGCAAAGGAGAGTCACCAAACACACATTAAAAAGATCAGCAGCTTGAATTCTGGTATTTTATCTTTTCAAAATTCAAGACAAAAAGAACTTGTTACATGCTATGTTAAAATATCTATAAAATCTTACCAAACTTTGGTCAAATCGAACATGGGTTAACAGCGAAGCTGTGATGCAAAAGTAGGGCTTTGCCTTGATTTTGCTAAGCACGCTGTGCTGGCTGGAGGGGAGCTCTCGGAGACTGCTCGAGTCGAATTCAGTGACAAAATGGCTGCAGCAGCTGAGTAGTTCTTCAGAACGTGATACAAGTGCAACGTGCCAAGGATGTTGCTGACATCCAAGGAGACCAATGCAGCAATGAGAGCTGCCACGGGGGGATGGAATAGGAAGCATTAACGCTGGCTGATGGCAGACCTGGGGAAGCAGGATGCTGTACAGGAGGAATCTGGCAGAGACGATGGTGTAGGAGGGCTGGCTTGCCCCTGTGAATGAGATAATACTTGGTCAGCCATGTACGTACTGCGTTGCTCATAACCATCCCATTGCCAGCTCTCAAACCAGTTCCTCTAAAAGGACCGGAGCTCAGGGGCTCTTAGAAAATTAATGAAAAAGAGGGGAAACAGAATAGTTTTGTGTGTGTCACGCAAGTGTGGGCTGGAAGGAGGAGTGTTCCTGTGTGAGAGTTTTTGGAGATCCAAATATTCTCCCCTCTTGCTGGGCCAGAAAATCAAACGTACTAAAACTGTGCAGAAACTGAAATACTATGGGGAAAGTCAAGTTGAGATTGACAAAATTTTGGTTTTCTAACCTTAAGCATTGCTTTAGTTTTGATGCTTTATAGGCTTTTAGAAGTAGCAGCTTAAAAGTTGACATTAGAATTTTTAATTGAATCCAAAATTTTCCTGTACAAAATGATTGAATATTTACATGTTCCAGCCACTTTGAATTAGAAAACTTCTCCCTGTAAAACCAGAAAGTCACAAACTGACTTTATCTTGCCAGAAGCACGTTCTAATAATTTGGCTTTTCTTGTTTAGAAAACAGAATTAAAAACAACCAACAGCCACACTTCTCTGCTGAGCCCCCACCTGGGGGATTAGCTCCAGCGGGAGCTAAGACCATAACAAAGAGTCCGAGTGTGCTGTGTCTTATCCCTGATAACTGTATTTTTACCTTAGAGACCATTGCTGTTCCAGGGAACCCAGTCTCGGATGCACTGGCACAGCACGGTAAGAAGTAAAGTACTGGGCTGGGACGGCTGGTGCATCCCTGCTCAGAGCAGTGGAGTGTAGAACTTCTGAGGTCACTGACTTATGGGCTCTGTGCTGGGAAATCTGTCCAATGACTTACTTCCTTTGGAGGCTGTTGGATGAACTCGTCTAAAATCCCCTGTACCTACCTGGCACTCCGCTGACGGCAAGCAGTGCCCTTAAAGGCTACTCCAAAATTTCTGCCTATGGCCAGAAATAGTTGTAACTTGGCAATTCTTTCTCTCTCTGTGCCACGGAAAGACGAGCTGCCATGTCCCGCTTGAGCCGCTATTTTGGCGTTGTGGAAGGGAAACTGCAGCTGAAAGTGTTGCTCTGAGCTGCTCTTTGGAGGACGAAGACAGAGAGGATAGTATAATGGTATGTTAGTTTGCAGCAGACAAGCAGGGAAGGATGCAACGGTATGGCTGATCAAGGCTAAGGGGAAGTGGTTTGTGAGCGCTCACAGCTTGCTGAAAGTCCAGGAGCAGAGCTGAGCTGGCAGGGTCCTCGGCCCCAAGCCACAAGGGCTGTCTTCGCAAAGCTCCCCCAAAACATACTGAAGGGGATGTGCTCCATCCCTGAAATCGCAAGTGAGAAGAGAAACCCCAACCGTTTTGCTCAGCGCTGAGGAACATGGGGCAGGGAGGGGGACAAGTCGCTAGAGGAGGATGGTGCAGCAACCCCAGCTTATCGGGTTCGTTATCAGAAGTCACCGCAGGCTGCTCCAGCCTGACCCCAGCACAGCCCAGTGCTGCAGCCATGGGTCCGATGTCAAGCCCGTAACCGGGCAGTGCATCGCAGAGCGTCTGTTAGAAAACATGCCTGTCTGCGCTAAACTCTCCAGGAGGCTGTTACCTCCCTGGGTGTCTGGTCCTGCCAGGAAAGAAGAGCAGGGTTGTTGATCTGTCTGACTTGGGTGAAAATGACAGGGAGTAAAATGCTGTTGGGAAATTATAACCTGTCCTGCTATGAGCTAGGACAGAACCAATTTCCTTTTTAGTAATTTTACTTTTCAGTTTAGTCTGGTCTTTTTTCGGTATCTTACGTGCAAAGATTGATGGCCATGCGATCCCTGGCCATGCGATCCCAGTGGAAGAGGCAGAAGAGCCTCAGCAAGCTCCCTCCAAAAAGCACAGGAAAAACTTAGATCTAAGTGACCCCCATCGGCCCTAAATGCACATCTGGGGGGACGGTGCCGTTGATTCGGTGTTACGGTGTCCGGTTCCTGTCCGGCGCTCTGAGAGGGTGAACCGCTTTGGAGGTGTTTCTAGGGGTGGTGGCAGGGGTCCAGAAGACCCGAGGGGTACGGGAAGTCTGTCCCTTTATTGGGTATAACGGCTCCCTGATCTTCTCCTCCGTCACCCAAAATCAAACAAACGCACAAATGACATCTATACCTCCCCGAACAATGTTAACTGCAAATGGTACTAATTAGCGCCCCCCTAAATGGCCGTCATTAGTTTACCAGCTGATGGAATATTTACTCTAGAATTTTTTTTCTTTAAAAAAAAAAAACCCACAACACACCACACGCATGAAGTGCTATTTATTTATTTATTTTACAAATTCCTGCCGCTGGTCGTGCTGAAAATGTGACTCACGCAGCAGGAGCTGAAAGTGGAGTGGCTCTTCTACCGAAAAAACAGATTAAAGCACAGGAAACACAGCTTGTGAGAACAGGCAGGCGCTTCGAAAGCCATTTGCAACACCAAGTTAAGAAGTAATGCCGGGCTCGAAGTATGATAAATTAACAATTTTAAAATCATCCAACTTCCCCCCCACCCCGGTGCCTTGCGAGAGCGGTTTCTCCACGATGCTCCGGCAGCTTTTCTCCACATCATCGCTTTTGCCGAACTGGTAGGTTCCAGTCCGGTCATAAACTGCTCCATGTCGGACGCGCAGTAAAGCGGAGGCGACGGATGTCCCTCGGCTTTCCCTGCCCCAGCGTTTTCGAAGATGAATCCTTTAGAGAGCTCTGGGAACCTCCGCTCCCGTCGCTAATCCGCGCCTGCCTCCCCTTGGACAGGCCTGGCCACTTCCTTTCCCAACAAACCTCCTTCTTTTGGGGGGTTCCCCCCCCTCCCCGCTTGTTTGCTTTTCAGAAAGCTGATTCAGCGTTAACGCCAAGTGGGTCGTGACGCCTGGCAGCGGCGTTCTGCGTTCTGCCCCCACTGCCTGGGAGAAAGGCGAATGAACTTGCGATACAATCACTCGTTTGCAGCCAGGACGAGCCCTTATTTTTATTATTTTAATTTTTTTTCCTCCCCCCCAATGGGCTTTTTTTCTCGCGCAGCCCGGCCTTAGAAAGGCGAGGGGGAACAACGGTTAACAGGGAGCCGCTGGGGCGCCCCGGGGTTGCGTTTCACAGCCATAGCTGTATTTGAGCAGCCCCGAATGAGGGGGGCTGGGGGCCCGGCCCCCTCCCTGGGGGGTTTCGCAGGGGTCTCCCCGGTGATGGGGGGGCAGGGAGGGTGGGGGGTGTCCTTGCACCCTCCCTTGGGGGGATGGGGGTGGTTTGGGGAGGAGCTCCTGGCTGTGGAAGATGGAGACTGGCGAGGGAAGGCTTCGGGGGGGTGCACAGACACCCCCACACCCCCCCCTCTGGGGACACCCCGGGGGGGGGCAGGTCGGCTCCTCTGCTGAGGAGGAGGTGCCCCCAGGCCTTTCGTGACCCCCCCCTTAATGCTTGCACCCCCCCATGCCTGCCCTGACCCCCAGACCTGTCCACGCCCCAAGGCTGCATCTGCCCCCCCAAAAGTAG
>VZSC01017091.1:56617-106852 GCA_013398225.1 Steatornis caripensis
TTTTTTTTTTTTTTTTTTTTGCTCCTAGTTATGCAGCATGCATGAAAAGCTCTGAAGCTTTTAGTCATAACACTCTGGTCCCATGTTCTCCTTTTAATAAAGCATCCAGTGGGAGAATGTGACATAATTGGTTTCTTGGATTTAGAGATCTTGAAATGGCTGGTACAACAGATAGACAAGGAAACCCTCCAGCAGGGTTATGGTTTAAATACAGTAACATGGTGGCACAGTCATGTTGTTATTGCATGGTAATCTTGCATTTCTCTTGCAAGAAAATGCTTTCTACATGGTTATGCTGCAGAACAGGCACTTTTGAGTCTCATCAGTGGCACGGAATATTAAATGTCTCTCCTTTCCTTGCATTGCATAATCAGAGTGTTGTTCTCCCATAGCAGCAGAAATGATGGAAGAATTGCATAGCCTGGACCCACGAAGGCAGGAACTACTGGAGGCCAGGTTCACTGGAGTCGGGGTTGCTAAGGTGAGTAGAAGTACCTTTGGTAACAGGCATGACTGCTTACCCATCCTGTGCTGCACTTTGTTTTTTTTTAATTTCTACATTGATAATTTTGCTTTGCTAGCGGAATGTTTTGTATCAATAGCTGTGTTTTGACCACTAATTTGCTTGAAGTACATTTAAGAGGGATGAGAATGGGATCTCTATGAGCAGATGTTTTGCTGTACAGAAGACTTTCGGTTCTAATTAAGTTCTTAGGAGTTACTCCATCTTAAGGCAGCTTGTACATCCCAGAAAACCCCGTGACAACTTTCTCTTTGGAAGCGAGGATCTCATCTGTGTTATCTCTTCCTTTCTCCAAGTATGCATTTGAGAACTGAATTTGGCCACTTGTTAGATACAGTTTCAAGTTTACTGTGTTTGATACAACATGTAACCAGACACAACTTATACAGGAATTTATTCAGTTCTTTGTGGTTACAGGTGTGCTAAAATTGTGTACTCGGTCGCATAGAACACACACACAAAGAGTATGGGAACGTAGGCTCTCCTGTATCTGTGATCCACAACCTGCTAGTAAAATTCCATCTTTGTCCTCACATACGACTTCATAACTATTCAGTAGCTGCCTTTCTTGAGTAAGGCGCTCCAATAATTACATTGCGTGATTGTTTGGGATACTAGCATTAAGCTTTTAGTTCTCCAGATGTTGTTGGTGGTGTTAATTGATAGTCTCTCTGAGCAATGAAATGGTGGCAGAACTCATCTTGAACTAGGTCAGTGATAAGGAGTTTACTTTTGAGGAAGATACGGAGTTTTGGACAACATCAAGGTAGATGGTAAAACAACATATCATTGCTAGATAATTTTCAGAAACCTCTTAGAATTATTTAGGAAGGAAACTTTGTAGATGCTGTATTTCTTAGAAAAATTCAAATCAGAACTTGAAAAAGGGTTTTGTTTGAGTTCATACTTCTCTCTAATCTGTACTTCAGTCAGGACTCAAACAAGGTTAAGTCTTGGAAGGAAGCATAAGTAAAATGTTGAGCTGTGTAAGGTAGTGTAGTAAGGAAGATTAGAAGTTGTTAAGGGGTAACAATTTCAGTTACTGAAATAAGGGGTGGGGTTTTTTTCATCTTTTCCCTCGCTCTTAAGACTTTTTGATCATAAGGCTTTTTCTAGCATAAAAGTTTATGCTACATAATGTATTTACAATCTTGAAAGGCGTGTTTTATACAACATTACAACTTTTTATGTACTTTTCATCTGTTTCTTACCTCTTGTCCCCATGTATGTCACTTCAATGTCTCTAGCTGTTCCACTATAAAGCCAAACAACTTTCCAGAATAGCCAAGACTTAGAAGCATGGACAGTATGGTTGCTTTAAAACAGTGCCAACATACCCAATGCTCACAAAGAATGTTAGGAACTATTCCTTTTAAAGGATTAACATTTAAAAGATACTGGAAACCAAGTCTTGATTATGTTTTCATTACATTTGGAGCAGACAGTACAAGCCCTTTTTCTATAGGGTGAATATTGAAACCTCATTTTCGTTTCTAGAGCATATCCAAGTAAAAAAAGCCACAGTTCTCGGGGCTTCAGTTTGAGCAAAACTCTTCTGTTACTGAGTTTTATTTTTTACCTGTTGTTATGCAGTATAGTGTTTTACTTTGTGTTAGTCGGTAAACTGTTAAAGTGCATTACACTTATTTCAAACAATATATATTTATTTACTTGCATACTTGCTAATTTGCAATAGATCAGCCAACCATTGATATGAATTAGCATGACTCTACTATGTTGCAGCAAATCTCGGTTGCAATATTAATCTCAGATACTACATTCCCTCCCAGGTTGGTGCTTCAAATTCCCTCCCTACCCCCCCAAGTCTCCGTCCGTCATGCTCCGCACTGGCATTGGTAGGTCATCGTCTTAAAGGGAATATATTGGGAAAGCTGTGATACGATTTGTATGATTCAACAAAGATTTTTAGCTCTCTCCAATTAAATGTTGAAGGAAGGCTACGTAGAGTAAGTTAGTGCCATCTAGTGGGACTGAGACTGGCACATCCTCCTGGGATGGAAGGTATTCTGTTGCTGTTTATTGCATAAAGGGAAGAAATGTCATCTTAGGTGCTCTCCTATTGGGTGAAGGCAGCAGGCAGTTGTAACTGTGCTTCCTGCCTTCCACTCACTGGCGGTATGGCTTAGTGTGTTTGGTTAGGTTTCTTTAATGTTTAAAAATACAGGATATGTTTTGGACCTGTGTAAAACTAATGTGCTAGTTTACATCCTTAATACAGCTGCAGCTTTAAAGCCTGCTTTCCCCGCATCTTTGCAAGCAAGGAACAACTATACGTGTTTCTGAGAATGAATAAGGCCGCGCTGATCTAGAATAAATTTTTAGGCTTGAAACTAGAAAAAAGCTTCTAGCCGTCAGAGTCATGGGATTCTGGAAGAGCTTTCCAGTAACAGTAGTAGAGGGCAGAAATCCTAAACTGTTTTGGAAACAGCTGTGTGCTGTCACCTCCTGTGGTAGCTGAAGGCAGAACCCAATGACCGAGGTCATTTGCAGTCCCAAACGCCTCAAACTTCTGTTGCAAGTCTGTGATGAATTATCTCAGTAGCTAGAGAATATATTTCTCTAGAAGCTTGGAGTTAATACATGGAATCAAATCTATGAGCAAGGAATGTTTCTAGGCAACTGTGATACTCATGTGGTTCATCCAGGTCACTAGATAGCTTCAGAAAGCCAGTGATGCTTTAGATGTCTATTCTTGCCATATGGTAAAGTGCTGTTCTTCCCCAAATTCGCAAAGCAAGTTCCTTGAATTAATGCAAGACTATCTGACACCTACCAGTATTCCTGCTTATGTAGCTCCCATTTATGTTTACTTACCAGGGGAAATGTAAATGTATTCACTTGAGGCATTATTCTGACTAGTCATCTCAGACATCTTCCTTGGGTCTGTAGGTACAGAAAACACAATGTAGTTTGTTTCTTTAGATAACATTGTTTAATTTGCTCTGTTCTCATCTTCTGCCTCCCTTCCCCGTGTCTGGGTGCTGGCTTTAAGATATCAGATGGGTTAAGTCCAAAGGATTTGTGTCATTTCCAGAGACTTTTACTGGATAAGAACTAGAGTAGGTAATTGTGTGATTGAATCTGTGTTTGCACGTGGCTCGCCTCAGGCTTAACCAGGCTGGATCATCACGGCAGCACACGTATCTTTTACAAGTTTGGTCTTTAAAAGATCTTCAAACTAAGTTGTGCGTGCCACTTTATTAAAGCTAAACTAAAAAGGCTGAAGTACTTTTAGAGTAACCTTCTCTGTCGTGCTGTAGGAATCTTGTAGATCCAGATGACTGTGCGAGAATTGAAGAAGTGTTGGTCTTGGTGGTAGCTAGTGCTCCCTTTCCTCCCTCTTTGAGGTAGCATGAAGAGGGAAATGAAAATAACCTAAAGTGTCACTTATGCTGCAGAACATCTGCCTCCAAAAAGAGAATTGCTTACAAAAAAGAACAGCATTTACTTGTATTATTTTGGTTTTTACCCTTTCTCTGTCACTCTAGCAGTCTTAATCAGTTCAGTAACTACATTTGTGTGGTCTACTTAGCAATATTTTTAGCAGCAAAGTTACCAAGTTGAGAACTCGTGTTTGGGAATAATCATGTCTTCCTCAGGGGGAAGTGGTGCTGTGTAGAGATGGTCCTTAACAGGTGTCACGTGCCACCAGAAGAACTAGTTAATAAAGGTTTTGCAACTTGGAATTGAATTTATCAGCTACAACAGAATGTGCCAGGACTTTATGCCAGATACTTGAAAATTGTTTGGATGCTTCCGTGTGCAACATTACTTACTTGAAATTGTGTTGTCTGGCTGCGAGAGCCCAGAAATAGTTATCAGATCTGAGTTCTATTTCTGCCCCTGAACTGAGGGTTAGGGTGAATTGTGTGACCCTTCTGTCTAGTTTGCTGTTAGTAAAATAAAAGTACTAATTTTTCAACCTGAGAGAACTCTCGAGGCATAATGGAAGGCAAGCAAATCCTGTTGGAAATCTGCTTACCCATCTGATACAGTGGAGGTTACCTGTGAACATCTGATAGTAGATTAACTTCATATGGCAAAAAGACCTAGGTGATCCGGGGATTTCATTATTGGCTATAATACAAAGCTTCTCTAAAAGCCTATTTAAGAATCAGGCTGTAATTCTCATACTTATGTGATGGTTGAAGTAAGATTAAACCTGTGTTATACAGTAGCACTGGACCAGAGTAACTGGAAAACCATTCAACCATTTCACTTTTGTGTAAGCCTGTGTGGAGTCAGCACTGACTTTTAGTGGAACTAAGGATTGACTTTTTCCCTCTGAAATCTCTTGGTTTGCTACAGAACTGAGAAGAACTCAGGTTACCTTGACTTGAGGTAATGAAGCATGTCTCCACCATTGAGTTAGCAAGAGAATTTTGCAATGCATGTTGCGGAAGTCCACGTTGGAGACTCTGGCTGGGCAGCTTGAATTCCTAGAGCTCTCTTTCAATACGAGGATTTGGAGAGCACAAAATGGAACCTGCCCGACATAAGAGTTGTGGACAGGCCTGAGGGATCATTTTCAGGAGCTTGGAGAGGCTGAGGAAATGCACAAGTCATGCAAGGCAGTAGATAGGCTTGAATAGGAGATAGGTAAGGGCAGTCTGAGTCAGGCTAGCTTTGTTATGGAAGATACGATGGGAGCTATTATCAGGCTAAGTTGTTTCTGCTGAAACTTCATCCATTGTGCCTCATTTGTGGCCTTTCCAGGGCTCTTGCAAAGCGAGAAATGACTAACTAGCTCGTGTGAGTGGACAGATTTTAAATTCTTGCCTTTGAAAGCGCCTGCTACTGTTGCATCCACTTCTCAACATGGAGGTTTTGTTGTGCATAGGTAGGTCACGGACTTAGAAGCAGCAGTTGATAGGTGAATCACAAGGGAAAAGAGCATGCCAGCTTATCTCAGAAAGAAATTCCGTGCGGAGGAGGAAGTGTGTGCTGTTCTTGTGCTTGTCATTTGGGTAAACACTATAGAAACGATTAGCTTATTTCAGATGACCCACGTATTTTGAATTTTTGCTGAGCCCCATCACCGATTCTCTTGACAGGGTACAGTGGATGAGTGTGGGCTGTAAGTGATATCAGAGAAGTGCAGTATTATCCCAAAGTAGTCTGTGCTAGAAAAGCCAGATGCCAGTGCAGATGACTTCTTCAGGAGCAAAATTTATGAGCCCTTCCTGTGTAAACTATTTCATGTTTATTATTCCCTGTTGCTACTTCCCCAGCAATATTCTGATGTTAGTGTTCTTTGCCATTGCTTGCTTGTGTTTTTCCAAAACTCAGGTTTGTTCCTTTAATTCCTTTTGTGTCATGACCACTTATAATGGTATGCTAAATTAAGTACTGAACATTTATCCAATGTCAGTTGCTGAGTTAAATATAAATAGTCAGGAATGATAAAACATAAATTTGAAGTTGTTTTTTTTTATACACACAGTCACTGACTGTTAGTTGAGGGGGAGATGCTCAAATGTATGGTTTCTTACTTCCATTGTCTAAACCTGTTGCTATAAGCAGTTGATAATATGAAGTTATGTGTGAAACTAGATATCTAGCTGGATGATCAGGAAAAGTTGCTTTTTCTTTCTCTTGCCTAACTATGTAAGAAGAGGTGCAACTGAGGACTAGGCCGTGTTCCTTAAATGTCCTAGGTATTGCATCTCTATTGCTTCGAGTACAGCACGTTCTAATGAACAATTTGTGTTTCCATAGTCGGAATGCCTTAAAACAAGACTTTTTTGCCAACCTTGATGTGAACAAGATGCTTCAGCTCCATGCCTGTAAGATAGGCCTAATCCTTTACTCTAAGATAAGAGAAGTGTCAGTGGAAGGCTCTCTAGAAGGAAGAGGAAAGCTCATGCAGTGGAAACAGGTCAAAACTTCCCTACAAAGAATTAATTATGCATTTGTTCACAATATCAATGCACATGACGGTGAACTGGCTGGATCCTTACAGACATCTGACAAGCTGTTCTTTTCTGGTTCCATAACTAAGTAGTTAGTTCCTTTTCACCCTGTCTACTACTGCATCGAGTTCAATTTAACGATCTTGTCAGTGTAGTTTCTAGAGGAGGTTTTAAAGTAAAGGGAAAATAGGTTTTTTGCTCTTCAAGAATCTGTGACCAGAACTGTGAACTGCTCTTAAGTTGATGCAAAAAATGGGTTTGATTCCAACTGCTAGAGCTGTTAAGTTTCCCACGTGGAATAGTCCGCGCAGGTGGTTCTGGTACTGGAAGTAAGAAAAACATTGTGGATTTTGTATAAGGCATTTTTCCAACTGCTTGCATTCCAGAACTTTACATTCAGATGCAAACTGAGTGGATTTTTTTGTACCAGAGAGGATAAAATGTATTTCTGAAAAAATCTTGGGATCATGTCTAATTATAGACGGCCTCATTGGTTTATTTCTCCAGGTTACCCTGGCATACAGGTCATTGCTGAAACATTGGCCATTCTTCAGCTGCTGACACACCCTTTCAACCACAGTGTTCCTGAAAAGCTCAAATGTGGCATTTTGGGAGCAGCTGTTCCTGTCGCTTGCTATCCATGTGCAAAATGGAGGCAGCGAGATTTAAGCAAATACGGAAACAACTTTCACTTTCATCTTCATCATGTCAGAACCCCAGCCTGTCCGAGACCAGCAAATGCTAATTTGTTGAGATGCTCCTGCACCTAATAAAGCTTTCACGCTTGCACAGAAGGTTGATGTCTTGATCGTGCTGCTGGGGTTCGAGTTCATGGGAGGAAGTGAAGGATTTAAAGGACAGCATTTGTGCAGTTTATAAACAAGCTTTTCACATGGGTGAAAAGATTAGCTTTCTGTTGTCAGTTGCCATAAGATACTACTTTTTTTCTTTTAAATCAATGAGGCCTTCATGTGGATGTAGCTAAGGTTAGCATTGACTCTTCTGTTAAGTCCTGTGGGCTAAGGAATAAATCCCTTGCATAACCAAGAGTTGTACCTATAAGATTTTTGAGGCATCACATTGGGTGGTGGGGAGCTTGCTTCTTTGTTTAAAAAGCAATTAAATGTTAAGCTTTTGTATTGCTAAAGAGATGAGGTGAAATATCTTTCTGGTCTTGAGCTATTTCTGTGATGAGTTGAATGGGTAATGCTATGGCTCAAAGAATACAATCTGCAATTTTTCCTAAAGTAATTTGCTTTTAAAAGGGAGTCCTAAATGTGTAGCTTCTTGAGCTGTTCAAGTGTTGTTTGGGTTTTTTGTTGAAGCAACTAACGTCCTTTTAGGAGAAACAAATTTGTTAGTTAACATTCACAGTGTAATACAGAAGGTAAACAGAACTTTTACTTTCTGTGGATGCCTGCTTGGAAATTGGGGTTAGTAATAGCTAGGTTGTGTCACAAGTTTAATTTGATGGTGGTGGTTGTCTTATAAATGGGGAAGGGAGAACTCCTACCCTCAAATAATCTACTGTGGGATTTCTTTGTGGTGTTAAGGCTTCTCCCCCACCTCTCCCGTAAGTCTTCTGCTCAAGTATATAATGAGAAGTGGCTCTGCCTTGAGGAAAGATTAGTTGGTGGGAAGTGGTTACTGCAAAAAGAAGAATGCTAAAACAGAGTGAATCTTTGCGAAAAGATGCTCACAGGTTGTTACTGGAGAGGTGGCTTTATCATGTCATTCTTCCTGTTAATACATTCCGTCAGTAATTGTGAATCTTGTTTTTATATCTTTGTCAAATTTGTCTAGATTTCTTACGTTAGATCTGTGGGAGGATACTTTTGTGTCAGAGCACCAGGCTAAAGCACAGTGACTTTTGTGATTCATTTTTCCTTCATTTTAAAACCAGTTTTGATACAGATTTTTAGAAAATAATTTTCAAAAATGCTTGAATGCGTAAAAATGCAGATGTGTATCCAGTAGAGCCTGCAAAGATGCAGGCAGCTCTTGTAGCTACTTGGATGTTATTTTGGTAAATCTATTCCAGCCTCTTGAATTTGTGCTTTAGCCTGGTAGGAGCAGCTGCTCTGTTGGCAGGTCAGCTGTAGGTCCATAAAATAGCCTAGTGGGAAAGATTGTCTTATGAGTGCCAGTTGTACTGCTGTTAAAACAACTTTTACTTGTTCGCTTAGTGTTAAGAAAAAAGCATAAAAATGACGCATTTTAAGAAAAATCGGTGGTACTGCCAGCATCTGATAACAGTAATAGCTGCCTTGCCAGATGGAAGATGCCTCTGAATTCTTAGCCCAGGGTCAAGCAGATGCTTGCCTGAAGAGCCGAGCTTAGAACTACCGCTACTCAAGAAATCAGAAGTTTTGTTTCTCAAACCAGTTGTCTTAGACTTTTATGAATACTTGTCTGTTTCGTGGATGTGGTTGAATAGAGCAGTTAGGATATAAACTGATGCAGAAGTATCATTGCAAAGGCTGGATCAGCATACTGAGAAAAGACTGTCTAACTGGCAGTTGAGCTTCCGTCTTGCTCCAAGGCACTTCTGAAGTTTTTTTTGTGCCCCATCATGTGCCGAGGTATTTGACCCATGTTGCTGCTGTATCCATGTGACTTAGAGCAGCGTAGTTAGCCCAGAGATGTGCTATTTGATAGGACTTATCTGCCTTGTATGGAAGTTGTTTCTAACAGTCTTTGCTTGTTTTTTACTAGGGTCCATTAAATAGTGAGTCTTCCAACCAGAGCTTGTGCAGCGTGGGTTCTCTGAGTGATAAAGAATTGGAGGTAAGAAGGCACAAAACCTTACGGTAATCGGGTTTAAGGTGGACGTGATTGAACTCTAAATGTAGAAGGAATTGTGTGAGAGCAAGTGAAGGTGCTCTTTGTCTGGGATGTGAAAGGATGGAAGTGGAAGTATTTAGTCTGGGTCTTAACCCTACAGTCTTTGGACCATACTGTGAACAGTCTTCCTCGAAGCTTCCCACCGTAGCAGGCAGATTTTACCCAGCCCCAAAACCAGCATTCGTAAAGCTCAGCTTATGAAATTGTTTTCAGCTGCATTGTGATTTATTTGCTGGTTTTGGATACAGTTTTGGCCAAATAAAAAAACAGCATTAATGGAAAAGTTTGCCTTGCCGATCAAATATGTGAATTTGCAGAAGTCAGTACAAAGCGGAGCGCTTTTATGAATTGCTCTGTGGAAGTGTGGGGAGATGAAAATTGATGCTTTGTCTCTGTTCAATCTCACTGCTTTAGGATTAACTATTTCAAAACACTAAAACAGCAAAATGAATTGTGGAGTTACATTTTTATGTTAAAATTCCATGTTAATAAAGCAAAATCTCAAATTTAAATGCATTTTCTTACGCATTTAAAACTTTCCACATGCTTATCAGGTAAGTTTTGGATCATATTTCCCTCTATTATATGGCAGTACTGATATGAGGTGTCTGGTGAAGCTAAGTCTTTCAAGAGCGCAGTATCTTAAACTCCATACGAATAAGTATAGTTAATAGTGGAAAACTGAATATTCATTCTTATTTTACTTGGGTTTTTTTTATGAATGTCCGTGGAGTGATTTAAATTGACCAAGCTGACATAATCAGATCTACCATTCCTTGCTTTTTCGGTCAGTAACAGATACTGTTGTGTGTAACTTCTGTTATGTAAGTACTTGAATGGAAAAACAACTTAAACTGAATCTCATTAATATGCTTACAGTTCCACGGAGGCTGTAATGGAGCCTGTGGTGTTAACAGTCACGCCAACGCTGTTCATGAGTTGCTCTTCACTTCACAGGGAGGAGGCTATGTCACTGACTTTTACAGGAGCTGATACAGCAAGTCTCTAGATAGTTATGGAGTTTTCAGTCCCCCCCCATTCTAAAAAGTACAGACAAAATAGCCACCTTTGTCTTAACATCCCCTCCATCCTCTTACCAAAATAATAACATGTCGGTGACTGCCCGGATGGTAACCTTGCACTGTAGACATCCAGCATCCACGGGGGGGACCTACTCGGAGGAATCCCTTGGGTTAGCACTCTAGAAGGCAAGGGGGCCATAGAGAGCTGGTTAATATTCAAGAACCGCTTCCTCCAAGCTCAGGATCGGTGCATCCCGATGAAGAAGAAGTCGAACAAAGGAGGCAGGAGACCTCCGTGGNTTATCCTTTTTATCCTATTAAAGGAGGAAGTTTGATTTCTGTGATTACTGTGTGCAAGTCTTTTGGCAGCGATCTTTTAACAGGGTACTTTGGACTTTGGTTTCCAAAGAGCATGAAACTTAGGTTTACCACAAACTTTCTGACCATGGCTTTCCCTCCCCCAGAGCTGTGATTTGCATGCTGTGGTTTTCTTCCTGCCCCCAGGCTACAGTTTAGTGGTGGCTACAGTGATTGTAAAGCATATAGCTTGGAAATTATTTAGGACCCTTTGGGGTAAGAGATGTTTTTTAAATGAGATTGGTGATGGCAACGACAAGGTAACTTTCTTTCCAGCAACCTCACTAAGCTGCTTCTAATGCAGTGCTTCCTAATGTTTTCAGCAGGTTTGGCCACGTAAGTGACACTGGTGACAAGAAAAGCACTGTGCCAGGGTCTCCTCCGCTCTCATGTTTAGTCTTGCTAGCCTTGTACGGACAGATAGGCCTGACACTCTGGAGCCTTCAAGCCTCCCACCTGTGCTTGTCTTGTGCCTGCGCATAACTATATCGCTGTCCACTGATAAGCTGCCCTTCAGGTCTCTGGTTGCTCACAGAAATGGCAGATGCAACGAACTCTTGACTATAGTGAAAGCAGACAAGGAGCAAACTGAAGTCCAGGTGAATTGCTGTCTGTGGCAGTTTTCTCCTGGCTGCCATCTTGGCAAGCTCTGCCTTGTTTGTGTAAGGCTGCAGTTGTGCACTGGTAGACAGGATAGTTCTTGTAGCCATCTGCAGAGGGCTTTGGGAAGAAGCATTAGCTGCAGGTATAATGAATTGTCCTAGTAGACTATGAGTAGCCACTGTACCGCAAATTTGGATGTCTGTACTAAAACCTCTCATCATTACTCCTCTTATACCAGTGCTGTGATCACCCTGAAACGGTTCACACAGGTTTTTGTAAGTGTTTGAACTTGTTCTTCTAACCACATGAGGTAACTGGGCAGTAGAGGCTGGCTTGCTACGGCTGAAATAGAAAAAAAAATGAACCTCATTGCTAATCATGTTCCCTCCCTTCTGCAGCACACGTATCAGTAGCTATTTGAGAGCAGTTGTTTCTTTAAGTACCAGCAGTAGAAACATATGCACTAGAGAAGTGAAATGGCCACTGGGGATATGGAGCACATTTTTGTGTTTTGGCATTTTCTTTAAATCTTGGAATAACTGCAGAAATGTTAATTTTGAAGTATTGTTTAACAGACTCCTGAGAAAAAACAGAATGACCAGCGGAATAGAAAAAGGAAAGCAGAAGCGTATGAGACCAGTCAAGGTAATTCATTCTCCTGACCCTGCTGCAGGATTTCTGAATGGTTGGTAATTTGTGCACGTTTTGCACAGTGTCCTAGGAAACTAACGGCTCTTCTCAAGGGTGTGTCAGGCAGCTTGTTATAAACTACTCCATGATGGTGTAGTTCTCTTCTGGGAGCCTTGTTATCCTCATTGGCAGGAAAATACTCATCTTCAGCTTGTTCGCACAAACTATTGTATTTTAATGGGACAGACTGCCCAAAGGCTTAATATGGCTTCTCTGAAGTGTTGTTTTGGTCCTGCGTCACTACATATACAGCAGCCAGACTTCAAAATACAGACTGTACTCTCTTCCTTGCTTTTTGAGACGTATGCCTGCCTTGTTAGAGTAAGCTCTCACCATAACAAATACAGAACAAACTGTGCCTAAGTATAAAGCAGGAAGTACTATCTCAGAGTACTAAGAAAAACCCAGCATTTTCAAGTCCAGGTTCAGATTTTCTAGCAAATGGGCATAGGGGCAGATTTCTATTTCTTTTATTCTTCAACAAGAAAGTAATGAGGATTGTGTTGACAGAACTGCTTTGATAATATTATAATAAGAGAAAAGGGCTAAGTTTTAATGAGCTGGTATTAAGCCACCACTAATTATCTCTCTAACTCTTACAGGAATGCTTGTGAGAGATCTAATACACAGTAATTTACCTGAAGGCAGAGGAGTAAAAGTACCCTTTCCTCTGTCCTTATCTTGAAGGAAAGTTTGGAGAACCTATGGCCATTGAATGACTTCGTGTTTTCCAAGGACTTTAGCAAGTGCAAATGCTGTTTGATTGGATTTGACATGTTTGGAATTGAGAGTTAATTGAATTGTCAACTGTAAAGCCTCATAACAACAGCACAAGAGCTGTAACCCTGGGGCAGTCTGTTGTTGTGCAGAAGCTTTTGTTGTGATAGGAGTTGCACCTTTCTACAGGGAAAAGAGTGTCAAAATATAGGAGTAGTTTTTCAGAATGGCATCTTAACTTCTGTACTTAAAAATATCAACTCTTACTTTCATCCTTTGTTTTCCTTTTTAGGAAAAGGCACTCCTAGAGGACATAAAATTAGTGATTATTTTGAGGTGAGCATCTTTACGTTGAGAAATCTGCTTGAATTCACATTATGCAAAATCTGTAGATGGAAGTCTGTAATGTGACTTCTGTTACTTGATCCATGATATTAACGAGTAGCTTGGCGTTACTGACAGACAGTGTTACCTGATTAGGTAGAGGACGTGAGATTTATGGAAGTTATTTGTTAAATTAACATTTCTTTGAACAGTTGATAAAGCATTTTTTTAAAAGAGCAGCCACGCAAATGTACATTCGAGGTTGATTTCCGTTGGAACCTGGTCCTCGTGTGAGGGTATCTCTTAGTGTGCAAACCTATTTTGACACAGGTCCAGTGCTGCAAAAAAACCCTACCCACAAAGTCCCGCTGATTTGAGTAGGAGGTTGTTTACAGGATTCCCTCTTCAGAAAAACTGGCTGTGGGAGGCTGACACCACACAGGTGGTGTGTGGTGTCCAACACTCCTCAAAACAGTGTTGGACATTCTAAAAATCACTATTCTTTTTATTGCATAGTCTCTGAAGTTTTTCTAGGTCTGCACAATCCACAGCTGTAGCTTTTCTCTTAAGTTCTTTATTTTACTGAGTAACTTAGAGTCAGAAATTAAGTGCTTATTAGCACCTACTTTTTTCCTGGCTAAGTTTTTTTTGTAAGTATGGTGCACTGTGTGGTGCAGGAACATACGAATTTCAGTACCAACTAGACCAGTTGCCCAGCTGCTTACCTAACCTGTCTTTAACAGTGACTGGCACAGATGCTTAGTGGAGGTGTACGTTTCTTACCACTTCTGTGATGCACAGTTAGACACATCTCCTCATAGGGAATAGTCTTCCTAATTCTATCCAGTAAAGAACTGATCGATATCCAAGTGTGCAGGCTTGCATCTTTTTGTTAAAATGAAAAATGTACTCAGTGCACATGTGAGTGTTGGTCTGAAGTACTTACTTTTGCTGTTGTTTTGGAAACAGTGCATGAAATTTGAAGGTTTTCCTCTTGGCTCATTTTCAGTTTGTTTAAATGAGTCCCTAGAGCCTATAAGGCTTCATTTTTACGATTAATATATTTCTTCTGTCTCTGCTAAATTTGCTTAAATATAATATCTCTGTGGAGTTACTGATAATGAGATCTGTTCCTTTGGCCAGTTTGCTGGGGGAAGCGGCCCAGGAACCAGTCCCGGTAGAAGTGTGCCGCCTGTCGCCAGGTCGTCACCGCAGCATTCCTTATCCAACCCCTTGCCGGTAAGTGTTCTCCCTGGGGACACAGCTGGTAGCATGGCATTGATTAGGTTGGTGGTCGTGCTTCAGACAGGTCATAAAAGGTTCTGAACAGAAAAGAAGGGTCTCTTGGTGAGTGCTTTGGCTTATTCTCTGTTCAGTTCATTCTTTTTAAATCTGAAACTGGCTTCTGTCAGCAAAGCCAGATGTCTAGGGCCCTGTGACAGTGGCTAGTCCAGTTGTAACTGATATGAATATCTGAGCTTAAAGCTTGCAAGATCAATGTTTTTAGCATGCTATATGGTTACAGATAGGTCGCTGTCCGTAATAAAAGGTGGAACTGACATATTAATTATCTTGTATTCCATTGTAACTCATGAACTTCTCCATCGAGTTGGGAGCATGTTTTGTGTTTTTGTAGCCCTAGCACAATGATATTCCGATCTTGATTGGACCCTTTGGGTATACTGAAAAACATGCCCGTGATAGTTGTGTGGGGAAGGTCTTTTGCTTCTGTTCACGTGCATGTGACTTGTAAGAAGCATTAGCAAAAGCTCACAAAGAAATGTGTATACATGCACATCTGTTGCTATTTTTTTGGTTATGTAATTCCATTTTGCTGTCACAGCATTTCTGCAAGATCTGAATGTGAAGAAATAGCCTGTATTTTTAAGCCATTTTAGCACAGAGCAGCTAAAGAAATTTCTTTCAAGTAGCAAAGCGATGTTCAGAGGCTCTGGTGTCTGATCGCTGGTTTTGAACATTGCCTGGGCTCCTCTTTAAAAATGTTCAGCATTTGTTGCATGTCACAAAAGTATGGTGCATTGTGGGAAAGGTTAGTATTCTGAAAACCAAAAGTCTTTACCGATTACATTATTCTGCAGAGACCTTTGCACAGTTCGTGAATGTGTACTGAACTAAATCCCAACACTGAATGCTCTGCTCAGAATTCAATATATGTTGCTAGATTTTTGAAGCTTTTAATGCTGCTTTAAGGGACAACATTAGATACGCTTTAGATATTTTTGATGTTTACAAAAGTTAAAATATATCTGGTTAATTGAAGAGCCCTTCCTCCAGTCATATTAATTCACTAATACACCTCTTTAAGGGAAGTTAATGACAGAAATACCATCTCTGAACGTTGCAGATGTGTGATGTATTAGGGAAAGTTCTTTATTCCAGCAGATGAGATGCACTGCAGGTGTTTATAATGGGACACGTTGATTCTTCCTTCAGTTTTCTTGTTCTACGTTTGTATGTATGGAGTAGGTAAAAGTTTGAACAGAGTATTTCTCATGTGGTGAAGACTGATGTTACGGTTAGCTTCAGCTAGGCCAGTTTGTCTCTGTCCTTACCCAGGTGCTCTTTGTGTTTCTTGCCTTCTGTTCTTTACTCTTGCAGCTAAACCTGTAATGTTTGCTTATTCTTAACAAACTGTCCTGTTCATTTCCAAGATCTGTCCTCTTATGAACTGAATATCAATGTTTGAGCTAAAGCCTAAAAAATGGGGGATGAGCAAAAATTGGAGAAGGTTGAGTGTGTTACTGATTACAGATGTCACTGTGGTCTAGCAAGAGAGCAGCGTGTTAAAATGTCTTTCACAATAAGAAAAACCTCCTCCAAATCTGTGAGTTAATCTGTACTGTACTGGACATTTTCTGCAATCAGAACTTGCGGAGGAATTGTAACGGTTTCAGGATCTTGCTTCTTGTCTTCAAATCTCTTGACTGCTTTGAATTGCCTTTCTTCTCCTTTGATCAGAAGAATGATCTGCAGGCCTTCAGACTCTTGCAAGGTTGCTCTCATATATAAGCATTCTTTTGGGGAAGAAAGTGTACTCTTCACGTTTGTAATGTTAGCCAGAAAATATGCTTCGGGTTGCAATTTAGATTTTTAAGAAAAACTGAAGCCTGACCTGACTGTTTACTTTCTATGTGGCATATGCCTGGCCCGGAGTTACAGCTTGGAAGGACTTAGATGATTATTACCCAGACCGCCAAGTTTTAGCATTGATGGGCTGGCTTTTAAAGCAAGGGCAATGAGATTCTGAGTGTGGAAATGCATTAGTGTTTTGCTTTTCTTGCAGGAAATTTGTCCCAGCTGTAGTGACAGAGATGAGGTTACCATGATGTCTGGGTCCTAGAGATGGTTAGGTTGCTTACATTTAGCAGTTCTGACTCTGTTTACTTCACGAGAATAACTGATGTATTGTGACACTGGCTGTTTTAAAACGAGTCCTTAAAAAACATCAAGCAGTATCATTTTGAATGCATTGACCAAAGTCACAATGCACTGAGATCTTTTTCATCTACAACCTGTTTTGCCCCACTGGCTCTGAAACATGTATTTGGAAAGGAAGGGGTGTGTTAACTGACAAGGAATTATGTCCTGTGCGTTCATTTGTTACTTTTTATTTTTAAACTGTTAACTTCATCCACTTTTTGATGTCTGCCATTGGAACAATCACTCCAGGAGTCCTGTTTGAGTTATCAGATCTTCACCATGCTGCCTGCCCATTCCTGAGCTGCTGCTTCGCTGACAACAGTTTTGGCAGAGTCAGAGAATCGCTTTAAAAAAAAAATAGTTCATTGTATTTTTTTTGACTGTGTTACAGCGGCGAGTGGAGCAGCCGCTGTATGGGGTAGACGGCAGCACAGCAAAGGAACCGCAGGAGGAACACTCTGCTCTGCCAACGCTGATGTCGGTGATGCTGGCGAAACAGCGGCTAGAGAATGAGCAGCTGGCACAGAGGGGAGGTGGCCTCTGTTTTACTTTTGTCTCGGTGAGCAGCTCTGAAAAAGATTTGAATCCCAAGGGATGTTTCTAGTTAAGGGATGGGGAATTTGAAGCTTTTCTGCTCAAACACAGTGGTTAAGTGCAGCCTGGTTTATTGATGACCAAGTCTACCATCTTCTGGTAAGTTCATCTTCCTGATGAGTGAAGAGTTCTAGGTCCCAGGCTTTGCTTGTTTAATAAAATGACCTGCGTTTTTACTTAATGACTCAAAATCTTACGTAGATCAAAATAATAGCATCTGATAGATGCAAAAAAGCAAAAGTATGAAGTACGGTCTTGCTGTAAGAAGTGTTCGTTTTGGCCTCGCTTAATCTCAGCTGACATGAGTTACATTAGGCTTTTAAAAGCTTTGTCTTTTAGCAGGTTGGGCCAGACTTCTTGAAATAAACTGACTCTCCTGTTTTAATGAACTAAATCTCTAGAGCATTCCTAAACCTTGACATGAAAGTATGGTACCCAGGCCAGGCTGCACCTCCCATGTAAAGATAAGTGTATCTGCATGGGCACTAGTGATCACACTGAGGAGCATATAACAATACACTAACTTTCTTTTGCAGGCCCAGCAAGGCAGCCCATCCTCTACTGGATCAGGGAACACTGAGCATTCCTGCACTTCCCAAAAACAGATTTCCATCCAGCACAAACAGTCACAGGTATAGCTCACTAGACAATACATCTCTTGGATATGAGATTGAAGCTTGATGCAGCTTGTCTTCCACACCAGAGGATGCCGCTTGTAGTAGACATAATGTTCCCAGTGAAAAGAGCCAGTAATCCAACTCAGTCTGTAACTACTGATTGAAGTGAATCACTCTGAACCTTGTTCCTTATCTTGCAAAGGATGCCTTTCAGTTGCTGCTAATCTTTTTCAGTTTGCCTAATCTGTTACTGAGTTTTTTCTGGGTCAATACCATGGGCAGTTCTTCAGCTGTGTGCAAATGTGCTCAGGAGAGGAATGCCTTATATCTGCGTGTTTCGTTTCTGTTGTATCCTGAATGTTCGTCCTCTCTTTGTAAGTGAAGACGTGAAGAAAACCTGAGTGATAGTTGTGAATGCCTCTGTTTGTGGGTGCGTCCACACTGCTTACAGTACAAATATCCACAGTCTAGCTGGAAGTTCTTTGGCCTTGGCAGAGTACACCCATGGCAAAGTTTGTCCTGTCAAGGTGGAACGTGATGTTTTCCTGGCAGTGCTTCTCAGCAACTTCACTGACCTGGAGTGAAGAGGAGTAGCTCTTCTGTCTGTGCTGCTGTCTTTTTAGTGCCTTTTAAATTGTTAAGATTCTTCTTGTGGCTTTATGGCAAGATTTACTTTTAGCTGTTTCATCTTCCTCTGTTGCTTATAAGGATGTTCAGCTTTACCTGCAATGTGCCTTGCTTATTTCTTCTCCAAGCCTGCTTTTAATCTTTTTTTTTCCATCTCTGATTTCTCTGTGACTGACCCTTCCCTTGAGTCATTTTTAAACAATCAGTTTTGTGTCATTTTCTCACATCAGTCTGTGTCAGAGATGGTTTTATTGCTGGGGGAAGTTCATTCTCTGTTTCCCCAGCAGGTGGTACAAGTTCTTTGTACACGAAGAACAGCAGTTCTACCTCTGGGGGTACTTAACTAGCTTAAGTCTCTGAGCTCTGTTGTGTCACTAGGGTCACATTAGTTGTCTGTATTGTTAGAATAATGGTCTGTGAAGATCCCTGTTTCTTTCTAGTGTGTGGAGAATTCTCGTGCGAGTATGATGCCATAACTCAAGAACCTGCCAGAGATAGCTTTCAGGTTTCAATCTTTGCTGTCCCAACACCAACGCTTAAAATAGTGGTCCCTCCTGGAGTGAGCAACATGTTTTTATTCTCTCCTGTTCTTAGCATGCCCACAGGATCCATCTTCCTTGAAAAGGGTGACACATTATGTGAGCGTGCTTTCTGCCAATGCTCAGCTTCATGGTATTCTCAAGAGGTCTAGATGTAGTATGGATTTCCAGCAAAGAGTCCAGGAAGATGCTTGACTGCGTGATGAGGACACGTATACATCCTTGGTTTTCCCTTCCAAACCTGTTTGGATTTGATAGTGTTAAAGAAAAAAACCTCTTCAGTGTCTTTCAGTTTGAGTCACTTCTGACATTGCCAAAAGCAAGTCAGCATGAGCATGATTTTCTTAGCATGTTCAGTTAGTGCTAGGGCCCTCCAAGTGCTCTGAGGTAAGGTGAGTTGTGGTGAAGTCACATGTAAGAACATGCATCCTGAAACATGACTTCATCTGACACAGTGCAAGCATGTCTGTGCATTTGGCAAAGTGACATAACAGTGACTTACTAAAGAAACTTTCTACTGCTTGCTTGAGTGAGTGCAGCCAAGGTTTTCAGTCATTGCCTTCCGCGGCAAAAGCTTTTGTCACACGTGCTTCCTGCAGGCTGTCAGGAAATACAAGTTCAAGGAGAAGTGGGGTGACCTGCTCAGGCCTCCTCTTTGTCTTTTGGGATTCAGGCTCATCTTGCTTGATTGCAATGCTGGCAGGTGTTCTTTTTGATCTTTCCCATACTGGGCATATGTAGAGAAGCAACAGTCCACCAAGTTTATCTCTTACTTCATGGTCTTAGCTTCCAGGCAAGCCTGAGATTTGGAGAACACTTGTATAACAACTCCACAGGTAAGTTCTCTACTAACTCTTCTCAGAACCAGGATAGTTGCTTGCTAGCCATAAATGTGAAATCTGTGTACACAGTCATGGAGCGAGATTCTGTTGTGTTTACTTGGGGTTTTTTTAAGATACTGTGTTCGTGTACATGCTGACTTCCCCTTTGCTTCCCCACCCATTGATGACAGTACTGAGTTTGAAGTATGCAGTATTCTCTAGCAATAAGAATGTGTCTATTGTCTTCTGTTCTTGGGTGTAACACTCACTTCATTGGTGAAGGTATTTGAGATGTGCTGCACCCCCTAAAACTTTCCAAATAGGTTTCACTCGAGGATTGTAAAGCACCTGTCCCTAGTTGGCACTAATACATCAGTTTGTCAGAAACAAAGACTTGTGCCTAATATTCCTGCTGTCAATCTGTAATCATAATTTAGAACTAAGATCTGTATTTTCTGTTAAGAGCACCTTAGAACCCACAGGTAGTGTCTTTAGCAGGTGGTTGTCTGTGCCCATGAAAGATCTCATAAATTTGATATCCCATCTGAGGGGTTGGGATTTGGTGGGGTTTTTTTCTTAAGCCTTTTTCCTGTACAAGCTATGTTGCACTGCAGGAAGGGACAGTGAATGTCAGAGACCACCAAGGAGTGGTCAGAACTCAACTATAAAAACAAAATCAGCAGGACACAGAGATGTTGTAACCTGTTAAATGTTCTCAGTTTGTGTTCTCCAGAGCAGCTTTGTGCTAGCTGACTCAACCTCCTATGCTGGAGGAACCCACCATGCAATAAGAAAATGAAGAATGGAGTAAGTTCTTCTGCAGACTGCTAGGATGCAGGGGATCAGTTCTTCCTCCTTAGGCCTAACTGTTCAGATCAGAGAATATTACGCTGTGATATTACATGCTGACTATCTGAAATACCATCTGTTTTTCTTAAATGTGGTTTATGGTGATTTTTCCCTACAGTCTGACCTCACAATGGAAAAAATATCTGCACTAGAAAACAGTAAGAACTCTGACTTGGAGAAGAAGGAGGGGAGGATAGATGACTTACTAAGAGTAAGTATTTAAAGTGGGACAACTCTTCTAAAAGCTGCTATTTAAAGACACGTAGAACGCATGTGCTGGCTAGGCTGCAAAGCAGTATTTTGTGTACCATTTGTGGAACCAGCACTCACAAGATGAAACAAATGCAGTCATCCCTTCCTTGCAAGATAATTTTCTGGCTTGTAGGTACCCTGTTTGGGCCTGCTTGAATCCACAAGCTGTGTAGCACTGACGCAGCTATACAGTGCAGAGTTATTGTAGTTGAGGTGTTTTGTGTCCTCAGCAGTGTTGTTGGCCTTATTTTGTTCTGTTGCACACTTTTTTTTGTATTTTGCTAACTAACCTGACATGTTTGTCTTCAAAATTATTCCCCTCTTCTAAATACTGAGGAGCTGACTCTGCTTTTTGTTTAGTAGCATGTTCAGTAGCCTCTCAGTAGACTGGGAGGGTGTATTCTGAAATGCTCATTCATGAAAGTCAGTGACCTGTGTAGAGATGAGGAGAACATCTTTTGGTCAAACATAAAGAATAAAGCTTCTCTTAACCCATTAGTATTCTTCAGCAAAAGATAAATACCTTCAAATCAAGGTTCTTGTCTTAATGGAGGAGTTGTAGTTGATTTGGCTTTCATCAGCTGGGGAGGCATCTCTTACACAGTGTTGGAAAGGATTAGAAAACACATTGAAGGGAGAAGAGGGAAGGCTTTCTGTGTTTGACTGTGTCCAGTCTCAGCACCTAAAAGAGCTAAGACAAGCTCTTAGAGACATACACAGAGGTGCATGTGAGTTTGTGGAAAACAATCCGTGAAGTGGGAAATAGATTTTTTTTTTTTTTTTAACCATCTACTGTTTAATCAGAAGCCAGTCTGTTGGTTGGAAGGGGGATGGTTAAATTTAAGTTTTTATCAATGAAAATGGCTGCACATAACACTACCACAGTGTACAGTGGGTCTTTAAGAACAGAAGCTGTTACTGGGAGCATTCTGTAGAGCAGGGCTGATGGATAGTAACTCAAACAAGAACTTAATTGGAAGTGGAAAGGGAGTTACCCTATTCTTTTCCTCTGCCAGTATTGTGGCTAAAGAGGGAGGATAGTCCAAGGATGACTAAGCTATTTGGAGAGTTGGTAGCTGTGGCAAAGTCTTAAATGTTTGAAAACATAAAAATAAAAACAATTCCTTGTGCTTGTGTTTAGTCTCTTTGTAGCTTACTTAGTTTCTTATATGTAAACCAGGGCAGTAGCACTTCCCTGTTTTAGAGGGGTATTAAGGTTTGAGGAGGTTAAAAATTGAAGAGCTTGGCTTAGATGTTTTGATAACAGGAACCTAGTCTTTTTTTCTTATCCTGCTGGTTCGCTTTCTTTAATCTGATACCTAGAGCTAGCTGGAGAAACTTCTTCCTAGGTAATGCTTAGTTTGGCTCCACATGATTTAAAGTCGAAGGATTTTCTTCACTTTTCACTTTTAGGCTAACTGCGATTTGAGACGACAGATAGATGAACAGCAGAAGATGCTGGAGAAGTACAAGGAGCGGTTGAATAGATGTGTAACGATGAGCAAGAAGCTTCTTATAGAAAAGGTGAGATGGGGACTGCTGACATCTCCACAGTCACAGTTCACATCCTCAAAAACCCCTCTATCTTCTTTTGAGCAGTGAAAACCTGCTCCTTTGCTATATTGATAAAAGACAACTGGAGTTCTGTCTTGAATTATTTCTGTGCAAATAGGAATGTAATGCCAAGACTGATATGGTTCAGAATGTTTTGGTTTGGTTACTTTTCACAGTGTCATAGAGTGATCTCTCACTTGCTCAAGTGAAATAGTCTGAGCTTTAAATGCAGCAGGCATTACGTGATTTGGAAACTTGTACACATGAAAAGCAACATTGTTCAGCTCTGGCAATACAAGAGCAGTATCCCATTGTGCATTGAAATTGCCAGATATGCTCTGTGACATGGGCAGATGATTTAGACCTTTCCTTCTTTCAAATGGCAAAGTTGGAGATCGTTGCTTTGTATAACACAGAAAACAACACATTAAAGACACCAAGGAAAGTGCCAGACTGCTGTTTACCAGCATCCAGCCTGCTTCAGTGTTGAAAGGTTTCCAGATTTCCTGATGATTAAACAATGTGGGGGATTGATTGCTCTTTCACCTGTTGGCCAATTACATCTATTGTTCGTGGGCACTGCATGGGTAAAACTCCCAGGGTGCTGGCCAGTACATGCAGTCTGTTTGACTTGATTTTGTCACAGAGCTGATTGTTCTTGGCTGAATGCGACTCCCCTTTCTGGGAGGATTTGTAACTCTGGGCTAGGTGTTATGTAGACCTGGCATTCGGATAGGTGGTGGTGTATAACTCCAGTGAGGAGCTCTGCTGGTATGTCTTTCGTCCTGACTGACTGAAACTTTGCTGCTGTCATCTCAGATCTTGGAAATTTCCTCTCGCTTACCGGAAACACTCTGTGACAGACACCACCGCCAGTTTTTATGCATGTTGGTGACCTAAATGAGATTGTGTCACTTCTGGGAGTGGTGTGAGTCTAGGGCTGAGCTGGCTGATCACTGTATCTTGGTCTTAATGGTGATTCAGGGTGTATTTTCTTCATCTCCTGCTTGAGTGAATAAGGGCCTGATCAGAGCCATATCTGGAGTCTAGCTAAGTTACTGATACAAAGGTATTGTTTTAATCCTGCTGCTAGACTGATTTCAACTGATGAGCGAATGGGTGAGCTGCCCAAGCAGTAATGGGGAAGGAAAGGGGAGGCTGAGATGTCAGAAAGGAGGCAGTCAAACAAATGCCTGTCAGATCAGTGTGAAGCATCAGCAATAATGTAATCAATGATTTCCAGCTGAGTTTCAGATAAGCAGTGCTGAAACAGTGAAAGGTGGTAAGACTTGGTAGTGATTTAAACCACAGCACAGCTCTTAGCTGCTAATTTATGGCTTCTATTTTTACATGTGTTTTGTTTTGTTTTTCAGTCAAAACAGGAGAAGATGGCATGCAGAGATAAGAGCATGCAGGATCGATTGAGGCTTGGTCACTTCACTACGGTGCGGCACGGGGCGTCTTTCACCGAGCAGTGGACAGATGGCTATGCCTTCCAGAACCTCATCAAGTGAGGACAAACAGAGTTGTCTTTAACTTCAGAGGCAGAGATGGAAAAACTAAGCATTTGTGTGTGATGTCTTGCATGTCAAAATGTGAGAATGGTGTGACTGATGCATGAAAGGATCAGATAGGAGCTCAGCTACTGACAATGGGGAATGTTTTCACATTGAAGTGAGAAATATGTTTCCATGTAAACCTCCAGAGGCTTGAAACTGGAATCAAATTGTTTGAGTTGGCCTCTGGGTTGGAAAGCAGTAGGCTGCCCTGTTGGATGTTCTCAGTGCACCCACCTGGCTGTGCAGTGCTTAGGGTGGAGAGGTGGATCAAATTCTTAGACGTATCTCGAGTCAATCAATTTGATTTGCATACTTGCATGTATTAGGCAAGGAAGGCTAATTAGCTCCCTTTTTTTTTGAGTAGAAAGTAGAGAAGCTTAAAAGAGAAAATCCATACTACTTAACTTTTTTTGCCTCCTGGTAACAGTGATCAAAGGGGCTGCAGAAACCTGGAAATGAACATCAGAGACCCTTTTATGCAGGATGTTAATGAAAATATCCAGTAAATTCCCACCTGGCCTAGACCTTTAAGTAGGACTTGGCAAATTAATTGCATTAGACACAGCTATGTGTGAT
Source organism: Steatornis caripensis (assembly GCA_013398225.1). Classification (NCBI taxonomy): domain Eukaryota; kingdom Metazoa; phylum Chordata; class Aves; order Caprimulgiformes; family Steatornithidae; genus Steatornis; species Steatornis caripensis. The sequence continues at coordinate 81,060 of VZSC01017091.1, forward strand.
CCTTTAAAATCATATCACTTCTCTGTAGCCTGATAGGGAGGTGCAGCTCTTGTTAGATGCAGATTAAGGACTTTGTATTTCCTCCTTAGTTTGTGCTGTAAGACATGGAAGAAATACTTGTGCAGTAGCAGCCTCAGTCTCTTAAAAAGTGAATCAAGTATGTAAATGCTCAAGTCTTGTAGACTTGAAATGTCAAGAGTGCTTTTATTACTGTAAAATGTTTTAAGATAGTCTTTTTGTCTTGGAGGAGACTGTTTTCTTAGTGAAATTAGGAGCGGCATTAGTTATAGTTCAGAGAGCTAAGGGTAGTTTAAACTGCACCCTAGAAGTATAAGGGTACTTTGACAGTGCCAGACTTCAGGAATAGTTTTAACAGGAAAGTCTCAGATTTAGAGAACAGAGTCTTCTAGGAAAAAGTGTGTGGAAAGTTAGTGACTTACTGTGGATCCCTGGGTTTTCCGTGAGGTTGGCAACTCCTTGGTTTTGGATATCCTCTGGATGAATAAAACCTTTTACTTACTGAAAGGTTTCTGTGGGCCAGAAAAAGAATCCTCTTTTATGTAAAAAATACCTTTAAAAAATCTGAGTCATAAAGTTTGGCACATCCCTCTTTTCTCTACGAAAATATTTTGTTACTAATCTTACAAGTACAACTGATTTGAAATTCATTGCTCTAATCTGTTAAGAGCAGATGCTGAAAACAACTGAGTACATACCATTAGTTATCTGCTTCATGGTTTTTGTGCTCTTTTCTTTCCAGGCAACAGGAAAGGATAAATTCCCAGCGGGAAGAAATAGAAAGACAACGAAAAATGTTAGCAAAACGGAAGCCACCTGCAATGGGACAGACCCCTCCAGCAAGCAATGAGCAGAAGCAGCGCAAGAACAAGACCAATGGAGCAGAAAATGAAACGTAGGTTACGTGGCCGCCTTGGTGCATTGCAAAGCTGCATGCTTTGATTAGGGCACAAAATATATCTATTGGGAAATGCAATCTTGCCCTTTCCTCTAGGCTTCACTCCATGCACAAATGAATATTGTGGAATTAGCCTGGCATTCGGCAACATCTGGCTGCAGTTCTAAAGGGTTTTCACTGGAGTAAAGCAAGGATGACTGCTGAGTCCAGACTTTGTATGAGCTTAACTTTTTTTGAATGCAATACTTCTTCAGTATTACTGTTGCATCAGGTTTGAAAAGTGGTGTCTTTTTCTTAAGAATTGCAACTTCAGAATTGATTTTGGTATCACTGTGTGATACGTAGTGCCTTTTTTTTTTTCAAGGAAAAAAGAATTATATACATTTAGAAGCATTTATTTCCATGTACGTTCTGCTGAGGCTTTTTAAACAATTAACTTGGTATACCAGAAGAAAAAAGATGCTCTCTGTAAAGACAGTGCGTTAAGCATTGACCTTTATCTCCAAAGCAGTCCTTTGCAGATACCTGAGTCAGGGAAATGGAAAGGTAGTTGAAGTGCTACTCTTTCTTACAGAAGATTTTTTTTTCCCCCCCTACCTCTTTTCAAGTTACTGATGCTCTAAGAATCCCAATGTTCTTAGAGCAGAAAGCTGTGTCTCACAAGAAATTTAGAACAATGGTTTTTTTGAAAGTTTTTGTGAGTTGGAAATACATTAGGTCAGAGCCTTTCCCCTACCTTCTACCAGTTTCCTGTACAATCTTAATTTTATTGCTGTTGGCTAATACCATAGCTCTCAATGACACTTTTCTTCTTGCACTAATAAATCCGCTGGGCGTGACTTCACATCAAAGTTGTTGGAGCCCTTTGAATTCTTGGTCTTGATCTTTAAAAGTGCATGTGAAGCAAAAACTCCACTGCCTTTTGCAGTCAGAGCAGAGACAGCACATGGCTGGGTGAATCGTGATATTAAGGGTGCTCTCAGCAGCCAGGGTGGTGCCCCCAGATAGGATGCTGGTGCCTGCACATTAGGTGTATTTGGAGGGCTCTGTGTGCTTTCTGCAAATAAGTAGCTTGAATAGAGACATTTACACCTCGTTCTGGGCCACTGAGCTTAAAAAGAACTAAGTAAAGTTTTAAAGCTGTCCTTTGGAGACTTGTATTGAACATCTGTGCATGGATATTTTGAAGCTGTTCATTCTGGTAGCCTTTCACTTCTAAGGGACAGAATGACCCTTACCCCATTTCTGTAGGGATGTTTTTCCCCAGGAGACTGGTGCAGTTGTAGTGTGGCTTATTCTGCAGACACAGTAGCACAGGTCTTGATGTGCCTGGAAATCATGATAATGTCTGTGATACCTACTGAGCTTCTGCCTATGTTGTGAGCTTGCCTTGATGTAACCTAGCTTTACCTGGGTTTGCTAGTAAGCCTTTTTGTGCTACCAGGTCTTTTTCTCTGTGTTTCTTGCTGGTTTATCATTCTTCACTGCTGTATTCAGGGTTTTATCATTGTGGTTTAGAAGACCTTCTTGTGGCATTCTTGATAGGAACTACTTGCCAGTGTATGGATGTGGTTCGTGACTGTTTTAGCTTATGAAAACATTGTTTTTGCAAGTCAGCTGAAGCAACTGTACTGACTGCTTGCTTAATCAGTAGTTATCCTGTAAATGCATTTGTTGGGCCGATGTATATCAGGTACAAAATTTCATGATTTTTGGAGGGAGGTTTTTTGTTGTGGAATTCTTACAGAGACTGTCTTTTAGGCAAGTTGAATATAAATGTTTCTGAAAGTTGAATGAGAATCAGACAGCTAAATTCCTTCATTTATTTTTGGTTCCTCTTTGGTTCATGGTTGTTGCTGTGTCTTAAAAAGGAGAGGAAGGTCTTATGATGCAAATTTAAACATGCGCTCTCCTGAAACTAGTTTCTAGCCTGTGAATGAGAAAAATATTTTAATTCAGGAAGATTAGTCTGCTGGGGCTTTTTGAGGTTTGTCAGGGCAGCTTGGGCAACCTTAAAGTCTTCAGCTGCACTACAAGTAGTGTATTTCAAGCATGTTTCTGTGAAACAGGGCAGTGTTTGTCTTGGAGCCCCCTTGATTTTTGTAATGCTTGCTGCTAACAGGCAGCATTTTTGGGCAGTGTTAGCCTGGTGGTACTCATTACATCTCCTGCTTAATGAGCAGACCGTTGGTGTTTAGCCCTGTATTTCATTTGTGCGCAGGAATATGTGGAAGACTTGTTGCTGGTTTATTCAATTGTCTTTTTATTCCTTATACAGCAACACTGACAAAAGACAAACTTATGGAAAAAGTCTTTTAGAGTAGTGGAATCTGATTAAAATTCAGGCTGTTGTGGGAAGGGGGGTGGGGTGAGTTATCATGCTTTTATATGCTGTGAGACAACATGTAAACATTTATGGTACTGGGGGTGTTTTGTGTGTATCTTTAATTTGTAATAAGCAGTTCCTTATGGTGGGGATTCTTTCCAAGGGAACTTGGCTTGTGAGTTTTGCATTAAATTTATGAGCTAACAACTGCTTTAGCACCGATTTCAACTATGCAGACCCTCTGCATTATTAACAGTGGAGAGATGTTGGGGCATTTCAAGATGAGCACTTAATCAGTGCTGAATACTTCCTGCTCTCAGTTTACTGCACCGTAAGCCAAGGTCCCACAGCCCTGCACAGACACAGGACTCTGCTCTTCAGATTAGTTGTGGTATTGATGCTGTGGAGACCTCATACACTAACCTTTGTGCAGAGGACTGTGCAGAGCATAATCGCTACAACAGGAATCCTCCTGGGATATGCTTTTAACTCAGTTTAGGTTCAAAAGAGATATGGATATGCTGTGATGTGCGTATCTTGTTTACAAAGTAAACCGATGCAGTTGATATGGGCTTCATAACTTGATGTTCACTTGTGATGCCTTTACCAAACTCCAAGTATAGTGATGCATTTTTCTAAGCTTAAAGAACTCGGCACATCACTGCCTTTCACTAGTGATGGGATCTGTCGTTATTTTATTGTGAGGCTGCGCTTTCCCTCTGTGCTACATGACACGCTTTGGCTATAAAAGACATTGAAAACATTATGAAACTTTTTTTGACGAGCCACCTAGGATGGCAACTTTGCATATCGCTTATCAATAAAATGGGGATTATTTCCCATATCCCATTGCTTCTCTTAAGTACACACAAGGTCAAAGATCAGTAAGGTGAAGTAAAGTTCTCAAGGTTTCCCTGGAAGCTGCTTCTCAGAGCCTGAAACAGGAAAAAGTTCTGAATCCCAGATCATTGCTCTGTTTGCAGTGGCTCTGTGGCCAGGTGTACTGCTAGTCCCAGAGTTAATAGCTGGGTTGAATTATCCAACTTTTATTGCAAAGAAAAATGTAAAAGCAAATCAATAAAGCAAACTTTAAATGGAAAAATAAAATATAGGATTCTTGTGCTTCAGTGTTCCATATTTAGATCATGGCTTCATTTGCTTTGTTAAAAAGTCACTAGCCTAAATAGGTGTTATTAGGGACTTAGATTTGAATTTAGTATGTGCTTTGTTAAGGTTTGAACTTTTGGTGTCCTTCAGATTTTATTTAAGAAAAAAATAGGTTGCAGAGTTTACCTAAAAAATTTCCTGCTGCCTGTTAACATACTTTGCACAGTTGTCGCTTCCACTGAAGATGTGTATTCTGCAGACTGCTCACTTTTCTCACATGCGTTGAAACCTAATGCGTTGGATCTGTCTATTTTATGCAGGTTAACATTAGCAGAATATCATGAACAGGAAGAAATCTTCAAACTCCGACTAGGTCATCTTAAAAAGGTAAGAACTAACTGCAGAAAAGGCTTTTAGGTAGGTTTTTGATTTGGTGTCCTGTGAACAAAAGCATTTGTCTGTAGAGATCACTACTTTTTGTTTCATAATTGAGAGGCTTTCGTTACTTGAAAGGGATGGCCAGGATTTTGTAATAATTTTTTTCCAAGGCAGTAGTATTCAGGAAAGATGTTCTTTGCTTCAATAAATAGATTACTATGTCCTTACAGTAAGGATTTCGTGCAGGGAGTTCCACTGTTTTGATGCACCTTATTCTATCACTGTGACCTGCCTAGTGCTGGGCTCTGTACATGTCTTACATGGGGGAACATGAAGGAATGGGCCCAGGGAAGAAAATTACAAGAACACAACAAAACTGCGATCATCATTGGCTTTCCCGTTTCTTTACGATATCAAGTAACCAGCATTATCAGTAACAGTCCAATAAAATCTCCTGGGCTTTTGGAAACTAGTATTGTTTCCATAGTTGTAACGCACATTTGTTTTCAAATACATTGACTTCAGCAGCAGCTGTACCTGCAAGCAAGGTTATATTTAGATAAGCTGTTGGTTACCTTTTAAAGTGATTGCAATAACCTATAAATAAGTTTTCTGGGACACTTCAACAGACGAAGGACTGAAAAATAAAAGATGTGTCCTACCATTTCCTGATTAGCTGTGATGTCTGCTAAGGCCAAAGAATTTTCTTTCCCATATGAAATGAAGAGGAAGCATGTAAATGCATTGCTGGGGTCCCCCTTCTTGTCTCAGGTAGTGCCTGAGCTCTTTTTCCTGTAACCTTGACACACAAGTTGAATGCAAGGCCTCATTAATGCTACTGTACTCCTTGTTATTTTCAGTGGCAAGGGAAAGTTAATGCACGCATGGAATCCACTGGCACTCTGCCCGTTGTGTTTTATTGACCTGTGAGCAAAGATAAGTGATACGGGCAGGAGTATGCTAAAGGCATGCTTGCTCTACAGCTTCTGCATTGCTGGAGTGGATTAATTGCGGCTCCATCTATGCTGGCATGTAGTGTGCCACCCTGGAACAGAGGAATCCGTTGGGAAATGGACCTTAATGGAAAATGAAGTCATGTTCTGGGATTGTGCATTGTCTGAAGCTGTGCTTATCCTTCTCCACTTTTGGAAACTGGCTCATTCTTTATGCCTAAAAATAGAACAAGTTGAGAAGGGAAGGAACAGAGTCACAAGACAAATGGGGTAACTATGTCCCTTGAGTCATATACACCAAATAATACCGCTCAAGGCACACGTTTTAATTGAGGTTTGCAACCCTGTCCACAATGGTGTGAATTCTAGTGTTGTGTTTGAGGGCACTAGAACTTCCAACTCTACAGTAGATCAAAACTTCTGCACGGCACTGAATTGCACTCTGACCTGTTTTACCGCTAATAGGACCGCTGGTTGTCCTTCCACATTCTCCATCCTCTCCGGATGCTGCCCCATGCCCATGTGGCATCGTGACATCCCTGTTGCTTACTTCTGAGGGCTGTCCTCTTTCTCTTGTCCCAGTAGAGGCTGAGTTCCTACAAAAACATCTGTATACCGCTTAATGAGGGAAGGGGCAGGACCAGAGCAACAATGCTACTTAATTACAGAAAGCGTTAAAAACAAGAAGGCATGAAGTTATGTCTGCTCCTGTCTGTGCATAGGTGTAAAGCAAACTGCCCAGTCAGTTTTCATTGCTGTCACCTTCCACCTGACTCTTAGTTGACTATGACTATCTCTCTGATCTCACAAACCAGTTATTTACCAGTAACTTATTCACAAGTGGAATTACATTTCTGTTTCTGTAAATCAAGCAGAAGTGCTAACTGCATTATCTTACACAGTGTTGTCTTTTCCTTTCGTTTTTTCCCTTGTGCAGGAAGAAGCAGAGATCCAGGCAGAGTTGGAACGGCTAGAGAGGGTTAGAAATCTACATATCAGGGAATTGAAAAGGATACACAATGAAGATAATTCACAGTAAGCACATGGGATTCAGGGACAAGAACGTATCACAATTTTCTGATTTGCTCCCTTCGTAATGGGAAACAATCTTTTTTAAATTGGTGTTACAACTAAATTTGTCACTTGATTGGGAGGTGTCGCAGTGATATAACTTAAAGTTCATGTAAGACAAAGGCTTCCAAGTGCATCGAGGTACCGTTATATAGTCTTTCATCAGTGTGAAGTGATCAGATAGTATCAAAGCTTTCAATCGTTAACACAGTTTTAATATTTTTTATCTTAATGTAAAAACGTTGTTTCTAAGCTGTGCAGTAGACTGCGTTATTTCTGTCAGTGTTCTTAAACTGTGTCTTTCTTCACAGATTTAAAGACCATCCAACGCTAAATGATAGATACTTGTTGCTACATCTTCTGGGTAGAGGTGGCTTCAGTGAAGTATATAAGGTAAATTTGAAATGGCAATCTGTGGTGTAATCTGAATCTGCAGTGAAACATTGCAGTAAGCAGAATTTTTACACTTGTTTTCTCAATGATGTGTGGGGTTGTGGAGGGAAGAACGGCGGACAAAGCACATGTTGCATCTGGCTTGCATTAGACAACAGGCTTGAGATTTTTAGCTTCTGCCCTTGTCCACAGAGGTCAGATTTCCTGCAAATGTATGTTTCAAGAAAATGTTGCACCAAGTCTGCAAGTTTTGTCTGGACGGAGAAGCAAACCACTTGAAGAAACAAGTGCTACACACAAATACCTTAAGTAGCTAAGTTTTATTGAGTGTGGCATAGCAAGTCTGAACATCACTGTGAATAAGAGAAAATAATAATAAGAGCAAAGCCTTTATTTCCTGGGGGTAGAAGCTTTTTTCTGTGTCTTCATTTTACACTCTGAGGTAGCAGACTGGTATAGTCTTGAGACTTCATTGGAACTGAGGATTACTTGTGTGTTAGCACTCTCGCATGGCCAAGACGTGTGATACTTTGGTGCTTGCTATTTGACTATTACACTTAAGCCTTTCCAGTTCTAAACATTCCCCATCTGTACCCAGTAGTTCTTAATTCATGTTGAATTTAGCTAGAATGAAAATAACTATGCCAATGCAAATACTGGAAACTTCACGGTGATTTATTATTTTGATGCAGTACAACAATAGATATCTAAACTAGGGGGGCTGGACTGCTCAGGTAGTGGAAAAAACAGCGTGATCTGCGTGTAAGTACTCTGAATTGCTCTTTGGAGGCTTTGCTAAGTAGAAAGCCTTGGCTCCACGGCTGAAAGCAAGAGGGTATGAATGCTTCATACCTGACTGCACTTAAGAGTTTTAACTGTGTTATTAAAACAAATATTTAGCCCTTCTCCCGGGTCTTGGCCAATCTATTAAGAATTAGGAGTTAGGTCTACAACTTTTGAGATGGACACAGTTTATCTTTGTCTGCTTACAGGAAGATTTTGCCCCATCCTATATTAGCTGTTTTTGCTCTTAGACAAGATTTCTGCATTTCTCCAAGAGCACAATTGCAGTTGTCCATTCTTTAAAGACTGCCTAAATAGCGAAAAACTGGAGGGGGAAAACACAGCACAAGATTTACACAGTTCTGCCATTGAGTTCTCCGACATGTAATAAGCTGAAACGTTTGCTCCAAGATGGAGAGCTGAGCTACCAATGTGAAACAAAGTACTAAAGACCCTCTGTATGTTTTGGGAGTTTTTTAACTGGGTGTAGAAAATGAGTTAGGTGGCTTGAGGGAATAATGGGCAGAGTCTTTCCCAGTGTGAATAACTGACTATATTTTGGTAATTCGGCCTTTCTGATTCCATTGTAGCTCTGGTGGTAAAATGTCAGAATAAATGCGGCATTAGTTAGATCCCATAGGGAAGGTCAGATCAAAGCACAGAATATTCAATTGTTTTCAGAGTTGCTTGGTTTCATTAGTGAAACTAATTACATCAAAATGTGGGTTTGCTCTTCACTCAGTATGTCGTAATGCTTATTTCCTGGGTGGGGATATTGGTTTGTTAGAGCTTGTCTGCTTTTGCGGTATTAACTTGAAGTTGTGATTCCTACTGATTTTCAGCTCTTCTCTCTGCAGGCATTTGATTTAACAGAACAGAGATACGTAGCTGTGAAAATACACCAGTTAAATAAAAACTGGAGGGATGAGAAGAAAGAAAACTATCACAAGTAAGTAAAGCTGTAAAGCAGCCAGCCATGTTTCCAAACTCCTCCTGTATTTGGTTATCCGGTGCCTGTAAACAGGCTGCTGGTTTTTTTCCAGTGTTTTGCCGCATTTCAAAAGTCACTCTCGGTCCTAGTAGCTACATGCAGAAATTACGGTCAGATTAGAAATGCTTTGAACGTGTGCCCACACACGTGCAGTTTTGTATAAGCGCTGTGGCACAAGGTTTTAAAGCACCAGTAGTGCCCTATGGAGAAAGCATTAAAGTGGCTTCTCCTCTCTGAAACGTCTGAGCTCTGCTCTTATAGAGAATGGTTGTTCATGCCTGTCTTCCGGGTACACACCTGCACTGTGCTCCCTGAAAGCCTTCCTCTTGTTTCCTGGAACACTTAATGCTTTCACAGGTGATGAGGACTGTGTGTGCCATGGCCTAGAACGGAGGTACAGGAAGCCTTTTGGTGTTGGTAACACTTCCTCCCTAATGCCATGGATTAGACAGGCTCTGCAGAATGGCAGCCAAGCCTTCTCGACAGACCTTCAAAAATAAAGCCTTGATCTTAATTCCACAAAAAGCCACTGGGACAAACTAAGCTGAATTTGAAGCCTGGGCTGTTGAGCATCGTGGAATTTTTCTAGGACTTTCTGATTTTTGTATTCAGCTATTTTGNAATAAAACCTTGATCTTAATTCCACAAAAAGCCACTGGGACAAACTAAGCTGAATTTGAAGCCTGGGCTGTTGAGCATCGTGGAATTTTTCTAGGACTTTCTGATTTTTGTATTCAGCTATTTTGGATCCCTTCACTATTTATTATGAGGTTATTCTATTTTGGCAAGCAGTACCATTAATCAAGATTAGTTATTTTGTAGTATTGCCAGCGTTTGAGATGCACTCAGATTCTGTGGTTCTCAAGAACTGTTCTGCGCAGTCCTTTGTTCGCCTGCCTATTCTTAAACTGTCTGAATAATGTGCATGGGTTTGACTGAAGTTGGACTGCTGTGTGGTGCGTCTGGGTTGCTGTCTGCAGAACTTCGAATTAAGTCACTTGTATGACTAATGCTCAGACTTTCCTATTTTCAGACATGCGTGTAGAGAGTACAGAATTCACAAAGAACTGGATCATCCTCGAATAGTTAAGCTATACGACTACTTTTCGCTGGATACTGACTCGTAAGTTATGTTGCTGTGTCCTTTGTCTTGGTTTGACCCATTCGCTAGAGACAAAGTATTTGGTCTTTTAAAACTTTCTGGGAGAGTCCAGAGAATGTTCACACCAATGCTACAGACTGTACTGCAGAGATGTCTGAGGCAGTTTCAACATACATTGGTTTTCTAGAGACACTAGCTGACAGACCAGTATGCCATATTATGTCAGAAGTGGTGCTTTACTGGTAAATCCTACTCTTTGTTGGCCTGGGCAAACGCCCCAGCTGATACAGCTTACTGCTTCTGGATCTAGCACTTGGTGGGGGATCTCTGACCTTTGTGCTATTGAGCATTGAGGACTGTGCTCCATCTAGTTTAATTTTAGACAGGGATTAATAGGTTGGAGGACTCTTAATTTAATATATTGACCAAATAGGTGAGTCTTACAGACAAGCAATAACAAAGTGTTTTGGTTTCTATCAGGTCCCTTAATTGTAACTACTACTGTTTTGCCTTCAGGTTTTGTACAGTGTTAGAATACTGCGAGGGAAATGATCTGGACTTCTACCTGAAACAGCACAAGTTAATGTCAGAGAAAGAGGCACGATCCATTATCATGCAGATTGTGAATGCTTTAAAATACTTAAATGAAATCAAACCTCCCATCATACACTATGACCTTAAACCAGGTATGCTGTGCTGCTAGCTGACGTGCTTAAGGATACTTACCTAAAGGTAATGGGTTATAAGTAACATGAGGAAGTTTGCTTTGGTCAGACAGCAAAAAGGAGACAGGGCTGTCTGGGAAAAGTAACTTGCAAGAAGAAAAAAACCTAAAATGCCTGTGAAAAGGGTATTGTCTCCCAGAATTGCGACATAAAACAAGGAAGTAACATTCCAGAAAAAGTAGCTTCCTTGTTCAGAACAAGCCCTTGAACCACCAAGTGTCTGTGTTTGGTTTCTTAATGTCCTGCTTGTATTCTGCTGTTGAGAGCTTCTGTTATTGCTTCATAAAGGTTCCCATAATTACTGGTGTGTTTTATGTTCCCATTCTTCTGGCTTATTCTTTCTGTAATTGTCTGCCTGAAAATTTGGTGGCAGAAGCTAACTTGGAAGCGTTTGGTTTTTCATATCATGTGGCAGCTAACAAAGCTGAGGACATGCAGTCAAACTGCTCAGGTCTGCCTTTGAATTCAGTAACATCTGCCATGTAGAAGGTCCTCTCCAAATGTTGTTGCAGATTTCCCTTTACCATTGGGCAGAGCCATGAGGCGAAAAATGGAAGTGCTCTCTTTGGCTGTGATGCGTATGGGCTGCACAGCTTTTTCCTACTCCAGTAAAATTCAGCCACCTCTTCCAGCAGTTATCGCTGGCTTGTCTCCCTGTACTGGTGACACTTCATCAGCATTGTGTAACTGGTATGTGATGTGGTTTATTGCATCAGCATGAGGAATCTGTACAGGAGGTGGTGCTGTTGCACTAGTTCTGGTGACCCTGTTTCTTTCCCCCAGCTGCCAACTGTTCTCATGTTGGTCTGAGCATGCTGCAGAGCTCTGCCTGCAGTTGTCTAAAGCTGTGATTCATCCACTCCCATCATGCATGATTCTGCTGCTTTATTGTAGGCTTTGAGAAAAACAGCGATGATATGACTTCTTGATCCTTTATGGGTTTGTGAAAGACTCTTGCCTAAGCAGTGATTGTCCTTTTTAAGCTTAGAAAGCCACCGGGGAGCACTGCCAGGAAGGAGAGTTTTTGGCTCTTGAGAGGCCAGGGCAAGTCAGGACTTCTGGGCAGAATGAGTCATAACTGTGTGTGTGTGTACTTCTCTCCTTTTTGACCTGCATTTCCAATGGGACCTTTGGGAGGGGCCAAAACAGCATAGGCATCAAGCTCGTTTGGCTAATAGGGCTTGGAATCTGGAGGCTCCACATTATGTCGGGCCACTGGGTTGTTCAAGAACAGGCAGATCAGTTCTAGCACTTGGTGGGACCCGAGTTGTCTCTGGAGCTCAGGGTATTGAGTGTTAAAACATCTACCCCAGGCTGTTGCAGCTCACTGTGTAGGTCCCATGTCCTCTCGTGTAGAGTGCTAGAGTTCAATGCAATTCTGTTCTTGTTTTTTTCCTGCTGATGTGTATCCTAAGGGGCTGTTTCCTTCCTCTGTCTAGGTAACATTCTTCTAGTCAATGGTACTGCATGTGGAGAGATAAAAATCACAGATTTTGGGCTTTCCAAAATCATGGATGATGACAGCTACAACTCTGTTGACGGCATGGAACTGACGTCGCAGGGGGCTGGTACTTACTGGTAAGCATCGCCTGGGGCGCTTGCAAGTTACAGATCAAGAACAGTTTATAAACAGCTTTGGATCTATGTCAGCTCTGTATATGCTGCCATTGTCTGTGTTGCGGTGGTTTAACCCCAGCTGGCAGCTACACACCACACAGCTGCTCACTCACTCCGCCCTGGTGGGATGGGGGAGAGAATCGGAAAGGTAAAAGGGAGAAAACTCGTGGGTTGAGATAAAGGCAGTTTAACAGGTAAAGCAAAAGCCGTGCACGCAAGCAAAGCAAAACAAGGAGTTCATTCACCGCTTCCCATGGGCAGGCAGGTGTTCAGTCATCCCCGGGAAAGTAGGGCTCCATCATGCGTAGCGCTGACTTGGGAAGACAAACGCCATCACTGGACAAACGTCCTCCGCTTCCTTCCTCTTCCCCCAGCTTTCTATGCTGAGCATGACGTGTGGAATATCCCTGGGGTTGGCTGTGCCAACTGCATCCCCTCCCAACTCCTTGTGCACCCCCAGCTTCCTCGCTGGCTGGGTAGGGTGAGGAGCAGAAAAGGCCTCGGCTCTGTGTGAGCCCTGCTCAACTGTAACGAAAACATCTCTGCATTATCAACACTGTTTTCAGCCCAAATCCAAACCATAGCCCCACACCAGCTACCATGAAGAAAATTAACTCTGTCCCAGCCAAAACCAGCACGCTGTGACAGCTTGAGACACTGGAGGTTTGAGACCCTGGAAACTGCTCTTGTTGTCACACAGCTCCTTTTGAGGCTGGAAGCTTTTTACTTTTCAGCAGCTTAGTGTTTATACATTTGAAAACAATCTTTTATCCAAAGGGCTTGGTGAAAAACTGCACATGTTGCATGCTGCTGAGATAGCAAGCTCTGGAGTGGAGCCTGGCTGCTATTTCACAGTCCGTAATGGCACTGTCTAACAGTTTAAGCAGGGAGGAGGAGAATACCATGCCTAATTGGAAATTCAGGTGCATCAGGGAGATGGAAAGAGTATTCCACTGAAATGGGGAGGTGAAAATCCATAGTTAGCTCTTACAAAAGATGTAAATATCACAGTGTGTCTGTAGCCAGAGCTTCACTTTCAAGTGTCATGTGAAAGATATTTTCAGCAATACTTTATCCTCAGTGCCAAGTGTTGTCATTGCATCACCTGTGGCTGAGAGCAAGACCTATGGTGAGTGCCACTGAGTGTGATTCTTCGATATTGCCCAAGCTGCAGATTGTCACTATGAGCAACAGTTGTATGGGAACATTTGTTAAGGCATTCTGTATTGTACGTTTTTGTTCTGTTCCTAAAAATGAAAACTAACTGCAGTTTGAGTGAGGCTGTCTCTCTAACTAGGACGTGGCATCTGGGGTTGTATTTCTAGAAATATGTATTTTGGCTGTGTGTTTCTATTGTGGCATTGCTGGCCAAGCCCTTTTAACAACAAATACCAGTTCTGAAGATAAAAGAAAATGGGATTGTTTTATGTGCTCTGGTGAAAAGAAACTGACTGTGCTGACTAGCTCAGACCATGAGTGTCTGCGTTGTCCTTGGGATCACTGGTCCCGCAAGGAGTATGCATTAGTGACCTTGGAATGAAATTGGGTTCTTCAAGTCCCAGGCCAGTATCTGATCACAGAAGCTTTTTCCTTCCTTTCTAAAGAATATGATTGAAAGTATTTGGAGATCTGCTCATAACCTGTTGTCACTTCCTTGTAATCAGGTATTTGCCACCAGAATGTTTCGTGGTTGGGAAAGAACCTCCAAAGATTTCAAATAAAGTCGATGTCTGGTCAGTGGGAGTCATCTTCTATCAGTGTCTCTATGGCAGAAAGGTAAGAAGACATTTAACTCCTTTCCTAGTGGTGATTCCCAAGCCTTTTGGGAGGCAGCCCTGGGTTCTCCTTCCTTCTCTCCAGGCTTAGAAGTGCTTCCGCCTTGTCTCCTTGCCATCAGTTCCAACGCAGAGTCCATGCTAATGAAGTGGGGAGAATTTACTAGGTTGTGTTTTGCTCTACATGGCACTTAGTTCAAAAGCAATGTTCTGCAGAACATCTCTCTCCACTGGGCATGTTCCCACTGAGGCCATTATGGGCAGGGCCAGACACCTGAGGTTCTTGGTCCAGGATTTTGTGATGCTTTCAAAGCGCTAACTGTTTGTCGAGCCTGATGCTGCTTGACAGCTGCCAAGTGTTTCAGCAAAAAAAGTAGGTACAAAGACCCACTCTAGAAGTTCTTAGGATGAAAGAGTCTGGATCAGAAAAAGATAATTTGTCCTGAGAAAAGGTAGTTTGTTTTATGACAACAGAAGAAATAGGTTGGAGCAGGAAAAGGATTCCATCAACTCTTGTTTTCACAAGTCCTTGGTAACGAAGTGTTTTGAAAGCCTGGGCTGACAAACATTCTGCTTAGTGTTGTCAGTCGGACAAATGGTGGAACCAGCCCAGCAGAGATTGAAGTGGGTGAATCTCCCATCAGCTTAGATGAAGGTCCTCAGGCTTGTGGTGAAGCTGACCTACAAGATCTGGAAAGAGGGGGAGATCCTTCCTATCTGAGCCAGAGACACCTCAGACACGTTCCAGCTTGGTCCCTTTTGTTCAGTTTAAGTGTGGGAGCAATGTGTCCTGCTCATCTGTCTGGAGTGTGCAACACCTTCGTAGCATTTGTGGGCTTCTTGCCTGGAAAAATGCTGATGTCAAGTGATGATAAATAGTAGTGGTGTGGGGTTTTTAAGGCCTGTCAGCAACCTTTAACAACTGTCTTCCTTTTTTTTTTTTTTGGTAGCCGTTCGGTCACAACCAATCACAACAAGATATTCTGCAGGAGAACACAATTCTGAAAGCTACCGAGGTGCAGTTCCCTCCAAAGCCAGTAGTCACGCCAGAAGCAAAGGTAAATCTTCTTGCAGCGAGTTTGATCGCACTGTGTGTCAGTCACTGATTGGCACTGGCAGTTCCTTTTTCTCGTTTTCCCTCAAACCGGCAGGAGCTCTGGGTTTCATGCTTGCCTCCTGCAGAGTAGTCAGTGGCCTTGCATTGCAGTTGTCAGGCTGAGGATTGAACAGAGTGCAGCGTGTGCCTCTACCTGTGCTTTCTCCCGATAACAGATGAGCTTCTGGTGAAGGAGCTGGGCTGTTTCTGTGGTCACTGGGGAAGGAATTTCAGCTCTGGGGTTGTCAGGTTGGCCCTGCTGCCAAAGAAAGCTTCCTGTTTCTGTCCATCTACTGATTCTTGTTTTGTCTTTGGGGTATCTGCAGGCATTTATCAGACGTTGTTTGGCCTACCGAAAGGAGGATCGGATAGATGTCCAGCAGCTGGCCTGTGACCCATACTTGCTGCCTCACATCCGCAAATCTGTATCCACAAGCAGCCCAGCTGGAGCTGCAATTGCATCAACCTCCGGATCATCCAATAACAGCTCTTCAAACTGAGACAGAGTAATAGGCCAAAAACTGCTTGAGAAACCGGCAAAAAGACTTTCAGAAACAGCTTTGGAATAGAGGAATCCGCAAGGGTCTCGAGAAACCTGTACCAGGTGCTTTTTTTTCTCTTGCTTTTTTCCATCCATAGAGCATGACAACATCAACTCTCATCAAGAAAACCTTCGGCATCTAGGCCAAGCCATGCGGATAGGAGATGGCTTGAGGTTTGTCTGGTAAACGACCGCAGAAGGGTGGCTGCTCTGAACAAGGAGGGGAAACTCAAGAAAATACAAAAAGACGTGGTTCCATGTACTGTGAACTTCTGAACATGCAGCCTTGGGGAATCCAGGACGCCGTGTGTGCTTCATATGAAGAATGTGGACTTTGGAAAAAGACTGGGCTAGTCCAGTGTTGATATTTAAACATTGTTCTTTTTCTTTTAATAAAGTTTAGGTAACATCTCCTGAAAGGCTCGAAGCACCAAGGTTCAGCTGGGGATGGTATATGACTCTTTGCCCTTTGGAGGGGAAAAAAGTTGATCCTGCCTGTTCATGGCACTAGAGTTAGTGTTTTACCCCTAATTAATTTCAGTTTTTTAAAAATAACAATTTTTTGGAAGAAAACAGTTTTCTGGTCTCAAAGTGAAACCCGTATTAGCAGGTTCATGGCAGTGTCCGTTCTGCGGATGGTGCAGCTTTCTGCTCCCTTGGGGTGGCCTCTTACAAATAATTCACCTTCTCAGAAGGGCAGCGAAGCCCGTGGGAGAACAGGCCTGCGTAGATCTCCTGTGATCAGAGTGGATCACAGCTCAGACTGCCACAAGGTTTTCAGCTGCTGCTTCATAGCTCTCACCACGGTTGCACCTTTTTAATTTATTTGAAGTGCTGTTCTTTTTGAAAACACACCCTGACGTGTTCACAACATGCCCTCGTGAGCATGATACCTGTTGACTGTTGAAAAGGCAGGCAGTGAACAGGAAAGAATCGGAGCACAGCTCAGTTGATCACAGGTGTGATCTGTGCTCACGCAGTAGTGTACATACCTTGTTCATGTTATAAAAATCCGAAGCTGAAGACTTGTCTGCTCTTCTCAGTTAGGTGACTTGGCAGCAAAGCTTCCTCTCTCCCTTAACACTTTCCTTTTAAAACTTGCTGACTTTCCTAACTTGCTGCCATCACTGCGTCCGATTTCAGATGAGAGGGAATGAGATAATGTTCTCGAAGGGAGCAAATACCCTTATTATTTATGTCTCCCTTCTGTAATCTGCCCAGAGAGGTCTTACACCTTCAGCTGGAGTCTGCCTGCTGTGAAACGCAGGCCTCTCGTCCCCGCTGCCCCTTTTTCCCCCCACATGGAAGGAAAACTGAAAACACACATAAAAAGCACAGCACTTGAACATGTGGCAGCCAGGTTGGAGCGCTCCTAACATGTGGCAGGAGTTCACAGCCAGAAATATTTAAAGATGCAGTGTTCAAGGGCAAGGTTTGTCTCGGGAGGGAGCTGAGCAGTGCACTACTGCAATTCAGGGTGGTGTTTAAAAAACAAATTACCCTGTGCACACTTCCTAACCCGATACCCAGACCACCGTGGTGTGGACTACGCTAGGTGTGGCACCTCCAGGATTGTTCCCACAGCTCCAGCAGCGTGGGAGCTGTTTGGGGCGCTCAGTACCCAAATGACATTCTTGTGGCAAGCGATGTTCTCCATCCCGCACTTTAGAGGAGAACTACTGCTTGTTTGCCTTATTGCAAGCCATCGCCTGCAAATGTTGGGCTTCAACCTGAGCAGGAACTTGTGGTTAACTGAAAAATGGAGGAGTCTGTTGGAATTAAGCAATGGACCTGGGAAGTGGAGAACTCTGCCGCTTTGATTTTTATTACTGTTTTTGTAGTGACTCTTGGGCTTTTAATTGGATGTATTCACTTGCAGCTGCATTAAGGTGGTCTCTAAACTGTAGCGTTTTAAGCAAAGAAAAGAAATACTGCATCTTTAAATCCTCAGCCATGATTCCTTAGCCCTTTCCATGCCTGCTGCTCTATTCCAGAAGTTAACTGTTCAGCAAGCAGCACTTCGATATGTCTGTTCAGCCTGTCAGGCAAAATCAAGGTTGACACTTCATCCCGTTTGCTGAAACTGATGATTTGGTGTCTGTCCACATCGGGGAGAATTCTAAAAGGGTTTTTTCTGTCCTGGTCCTGTTGTTTCTTGGACATACAGTGTGTGCTATCTCTGTGGGTGTGATTAGTTTTGTGTCAGATGCATTTATTCCTGCTGTGCGACACCCATCCAGGGGCCTGGGGACAGCATTGGCCTTTCCTGGGGCCGATAGCAGTGAAGAACCCTGGTAGAATTCTGGCTGCTACACCTTCCTTGTTAATATGGGTTTCACTTCCAGTAACAGACCCTATTGCCACACTGTTCATTTACTTAAAGAAAAGTGTATGAAGAATTTGTAACTTAAACCAGGCCAGACTGTTTTGGCTCTACCCAACAGATGAGACATGGATATTAAAATAAGTTTTAAGAAACCGATTTGCTTGGATCTTACTGTTTTGCTCTTTGTAGTGTTGGCACAAGCTCTATTGCAGTGGCTGCACGGAGGTGACATGGGACAAGATGAGGAAGGATGAAGGAAAGTTGCGTTGAACAGCTCAGAGCAGCGAGATCTCTGCCTTGGAGGGGGGAATTGCTGAAAATTACCGAGTCTGGCTTAATTACTGGCATTGATCTTGTTCTGGAACATCAAGACAGATGAATGAGGTGGGTTTGTCTCATTTCCAGTGAAGTAGCAGCTGCTTTAAGAAGCTGTATGTGTTTGGGACACAAAAACCACCTTTTTTTGTGTCTGTTGATGGAAATTTGCGTTGCACTCCCGTGCTGTGGCCAGCTGTGCCGAGAGCCAGTGGCGGCAGTGCCGGCTGCTCCCCAGCCTGCAGGCACCTGAGGCTCCGGTCTCAGTCACCCAGAATAACCGTGCTGTGCAGTGACGAGAAACTCTGCTCTTTTAATTTCTTACGGCTCAGTCTTGTCAGCTTTAAAAACCCATGCTAGAAAGTGGAAAAGGACCTTGGCAGCTGAACACGTCGAGTCTGCTTGTATGTGAACTAATAACCAGGGAGTGCCAGTTCACACGCCCAGCTGCTCTGCAGGCGTCCCCCAGCCTCTGTGCAGGGCATCCCCACTGCGATGCGAGGCCATACCTGCCTGCCAGAGCCTGGATCCTCCGGAGGAAGAGTTGCTGGGGACCAGAGTTTCTCTGCAAACCTGACGTCACCCTCGCTGCACTGGAATTTCAAGTCAGTTTTCGGCTGAGCGTGAGTGAAACCAAACACTGAGAGCAGCTCGGCTCCCTCCCTGCTGCTGCAACTGATTATTTTTAGCCCCCTGTGCCAGTTTTGATGATGCGACACAAATTTGGGCAGGGGGAGGCGGCGGCGGCATTTCAGCAGCGAACGCACAAGCATCCTGCGGTGGTGGCGGCAGACAAGCCCCCGGGCCAGGCACCCACCACGCACGCATGCGTGCCTGGGAGCAGAGACGCACGCGGGCTTACGCACTCAGCTTGATGCCAGCGGGAATGAGACGTACAGAGCGGGCGAGGAGATTTGCAGCACATGGAAGCAGGACCTGCAGAGCCCTGACCACCACCCACCCCAGAGGTGCCTTTTCTACCAAACACCAATGAATTTTTGCACTGAGTCCCTGAATTTCCACTACTGCACATGGCTGTGCACCGAGTCCCTGCNAGTAGCGGTTAGGAGTCACGCTATGAAATGATCTTCCTTCTGCCAAATGGGCCAGTCCAAGTTTATTTTGTGACCTGGCAAACCCTCGACATGAGGGTTGCTACTGATGCCAGTGTCTCCCTGGGGTTTGCTGCCAGAGGGTGCTGTTTTCTGGGTGCTATGCGAGCCTGGCTTAAGCGGTCTTGACTTGAACCTTCCCACTCCCAGCACAGAGCGGGCGAGGAGATTTGCAGCACATGGAAGCAGGACCTGCAGAGCCCTGACCACCACCCACCCCAGAGGTGCCTTTTCTACCAAACACCAATGAATTTTTGCACTGAGTCCCTGAATTTCCACTACTGCACATGGCTGTGCACCGAGTCCCTGCTTCACCCTGGCCGCAGCGCTACCCTCGGGAGCAGCCGGCTGCCTGCGGCCATCACCCTGGGTGGGGGCGAGAGGCCAAGCAAACGCGGAGCTGCTCGGCCTCCCATCTCTGCGTTCTCACACCCAGGAACAGGCGTCTTGGCCACAAGGACGCTATTGTCCGTGCCGGGTGGGGAAGCGGGACTGAGACACACTCTCATTTCATCCATTAACTGCACGGGGGCACGAAAGACAGCAAAAGCCGCTGGCGCGTGCTGTCTTGTGAAGAGCCGGGCACTGCTGCCAGCCCTGCACGCTCCTCCGTGCTCCTCTTTGCTCCGAGCACTGCATCTTGCCGTGGGATGAGTTGCCGCAGCCTTTTTTCTCATTCCGTCCTTCAGCTGCAGCTCGGTGTTTCTCTTGCTCTGTTGCTCCTCATTTCCAAACGCCCGCTGGCTGCTGGGTCAGTACAGGGGAAGCTCAGTGCTGATCCAGTAAAGCCTGAAAATAGAGGTTGGGTACCACGGGCCTCACCAGCGCGGGGTGAGCCTCGGCAGCCCGCAGGCAGCCTTGGCCTGGAACTGCTCTCCCATCCACTGTTACTTGGGCTGCAGGGACGGGGCAGGGGGGTGCAATGGTCTAAAAAGGCATGGGATGGATGGAGGTAGAAGTGCTGGGATGCTGTGGGGAGTAGCAGGGTGAAGACAGGGGAGACTCAGCCTCGCATGCAGGCCAGATCTCCCATCCCGCTCAAGCAACCACGAGGAACGCAGGCAGCAGGTTTATAAGGTGCTTGGTGCTGGTTTGCGTTTATGGGAAGAAAAAAAACAGAGCTCTGCTAATCCGTGTCCTCTCTTGACCGAAGCTGCTGGCTCTGCAGGAGCCAGGAGCACGCGCTGGCCCGGGCCTGCAGGACACGGGCTGCCGTGTCGGCAACCTCCTCGCTCTTGGCCTGGCTCAGCTCTGCAGGGCTCAGGGCTCAAAACCTGCTTTGTTCAGCATTGGCTCATCCCAGCTCCTGCTAATCCTTAAAATCCACCCCCTCGCACCCAAACCCAGGACACCAGCCAGGACTGATGCCAAAACCCCTCTAGACTGAAGGGACCGAAAGGAGATGGCGAGGGACGGAGGTGTCCGTGGCTACAGGGTAAGGCAGTGGGAATAAAGCATCTAGGGCTGACTACGTGGGCGCTGGACCATGCTGCTCCTGCTGGAAAGGGCTGCGGGACAGGGTGGGACCCCTGCTCCCCAGTCCCATCCCCGCTTCCGGCAGGAGGAAGATGCCATTTGGGATGTGCTGTCTTCCACCGCCGCTCTCCAGCTGCCTTCCCTCCTTGCTCCGCGACCCAGCTCTGCTAATTTGCTCTCGAGTCATGTGGAGAAAGTGTTTTTCTAAAAGGCAAATTTCTTGCAAATGGCTGGAATTCCTCTCTGTCCCTATCCAGGAGCCTTGGGGAGGCCGGGGAGGAAGGAGAGGCAGCGGGCTCGGAGGGCAGCGCTGCTCCCTGGCAGCCCCCGGCCTCGTCTCGCCCCCGCGGCGGAAGGGCAGGGATCTCGGCGCTGGCCCTCCCAGGGCTGGAGCGCCCTGAAATTCCTCGTGGCAGCTTTGAGCAAGCACATCTGGTTTTAATAAATTATTTGCAGCTTGAACTTGCCTGACTTTTAAGGGCTGCAGAAGAGAGAGCAGCAAAGAGCCCCGAGAGCCTCAGCACGGGGCCCGCACAAAGGGACCCCCTTTGTGGTACTGGGAGGGGGGTTAGGGAGGGATTTGGAGAGGGGGTCTGGGGCTGACTGAGCCCCTGGAGGGACGCTGGCGGCTGGAAAAGCCCCGTCTGCTCCTTGCAAGAGCTGAGGGGACGGTCAGTTTGGAGGCAGGGAAACAGCTCTTCTTTTTGGCCAGGATCCTTCTACCCGCAGCTGGGTGTTGAGCAAAGCTGGGGCTGATCTTAAGTTATGTTTCTGTGCTCAGGCAAGGAGCACCAGGAGCAAACTGCATGCAGGCGAGGGTGCCTCCCTGACCCCCCCCCTGCTCCATAGAGCCCTGGCGAACAGCGCTGAGACCCCTGGCACTGAACCCATCAGCGCTTGGGAAACCCAAACCCCTGGGAGCACCAGCATCACCCGATGGCCACCAACACGCCCGGGGCCGTGGAGCAGCTGAGCCCCCGCACAGTGTCCCCAGGCTCATCCTTGGAGGGCAGGGTGTAAATGCTGACTGGTGCTTTGGGGACAAGTCCCCTGCCTTACCCCCATGCAGGTTCCCCGACGTGCTGGGGAACGTGTCAAGCCTCCCATCCCAGTGAGGGGGCTGCCAACCACCCCTCGCTGCCTGCGATGCAGAGCCTGGCAGTGGGCTTTGGTGGGGAAGCCCCCTCCATCGCCGGGAACGGGGCCGTCTGGGCCGTCTCCTGCCCGTCTCCGGCAACGCGGGGAGAGCGACGTGGCCTTCCCCTGCTGCCGGTGCGGGGGAGAGAGGAGCCAGCAGACGCCAAGACGGCCTCTTCCCTAAGCAGTGACCTCAGCGCAGCGGCGCCTGCCAGGTGGGTGTTGATCTTGGCCTGGCCGGTCCCGTTTGGGGGCCAGGATGAGGCTGAGGCGGTGCGGACGGAGGGCTGAGCTCACGGCGGAGCCTGGCAGGTGCTGCCGGTCCCTGGTGTGCGGGCGGTCCCCGGCTGCGATTGCTGAAGAAAAGACCATGGCACTGGCAGCCCCTCGACAGTGACTGCCTGCCGGCAGGGCTGTGCTCTCTAGTGCTGCTCTCCTGGAGCACCCAGTCCTGCAGAGAGCTATGGGATGGGGGGGAACGCCCTTGGGAGAGCACGACCGAGGAGGATGTGCAGCCTCCTGGTTGGATATGGTACCCTCATGTCCTCCCCGGGCTCTAAAACAGACCCTTTGGACCTGCTGGTCCTCAGAGGTGCCTGATGGGTTGGTGCAGGTCCTTCCTGCAGAGCATCTGCCCTCAAGCCTGGTGCTACAGACACTGCTCTTGTGGCCCACGGGTCCCCAAATCCAAATGCCACTGGTACGAGCAAACACCAAATGTGCCCCGTGTCAGCCCCAATAACTCGCAGGGTGCCACCCGAATGGCTGGGTCCCGTAGCTCAGCAGCGACATTTCTTTTCCAACCTGCGGGAAGCCAAGCATCCCCCATTGACCCATTTTCCGCCAGTGCTCCTGACCACGGCAGACCTGCAGCCAAAGTTGGGCGAGTGGCACGGAACCACCTCCAGAAATATTTTCCAAATCCTTCTGCGGGGTGACTTCCACTTGAGCCAATGTGATTTCACCCTGTCCCACCGCAGCCCCTCCACTGTGACCATCCTCATACGGTATGTTGCTTTGGCCAAAAAAAGGGCATTTATTTTATTTTTCCAACTAGGGGACAGATACAGATGCTCCAACTGTGGGAATCAGCCGCAGGCGCTGAACGTCCCAAGTGCTGGGTAAGTGCGGGACGAGCCCATCGCTCCGGTGCAAGGAGCTCTCCCGAGAGCGTGGCCGGCAGTGCAGTCAGCCGTCCGCTGCACGCGGCTGCGTCCCCTCGTCTGGCAGCAACTCGTTAGGGCCAGGGAGGTCAGACAGCTTGGAAACATCCCAGGGGAAAGGAAAAATGCATTTCCTCCCGCCCCGCTCCGCTCCGACGAGTAGCAACTCAACTGGTACTAAACCGGATTAGGAGGAGAGTAGGTGAGGAGCTGTTGGCCTGCGTTGGAGGAATTAATTATTAGGAAGCGCTAATTATCTTCTAATTTCACGCAGCGTAGGGGCTTGCAGGAAATGAGAGGAACCAGACCAGGAGGTGGCAATGCTCCGTGGGATCCGAAGCCTCTTGGCTCTGCCGTGTCCCCAGCCTTGGGGGGACGTCCCTGTGTCCTCTGTATGGGATTCACCTCCTGGGAAAGGGATGTCGCGTTTGTTTGGGATGGGTGGAGGGAGCCGTTTGTGGGACTTGATGGCTCCATCGTCTCCAGCCGCTGGCCCCTCGGTGGGCGGTATCCCCCAGGAGCTGTCTCCAAGGTTTACGGATGCCAGTGAGGAGCTGAGCAATCCCTTCCCCTCCTCCAGGCTGTCACGCTCGCTCCCCACAGGCAGCCCCCAGCACTCATCCAGCCACGGAGGGCAAGCGAGGCTGTTCCCCCAGTGCTGCCTCAATTAAAAAAATAACCCTGGCTTAAAAAAACCCCAACAGCCCAGATGCTGATGTGCTTAATTGCCACCCCACCGAACCCCAGAGGGTTTGCATCCCCAAAGCCTGTCCTGGCACGGGTCTGCAGGTCCTTCCTGCCTCGCTGGGAAACAACGGATCCATTTATTTTTGCAAGAACGGCCAAACAACCCGTGACTGGCTCACACACATCCCCCCGCGTCGTGCGGTCTCGAGGCCAGATCCTGCTCCCCGCTCAAGGAAGCGCTGCCATCGTCTCGGCCTGATTAAAAGTGTCGTCTCGCCTGAATTTTGCATGGCAGAGTCTGCGCGCTGAGATCTGATGTGCCTCCTCCTGCGCTGCCCAAACCCCTGGGGAGCTCGAGGAGGCGGTGAGGCTCCCATGTCCTCGGGGATGCTCCCACAGGACGGGCACGCAGGCATCACCCTTTCTGCGCTGGTGCAACCAGATCTTGGCACCGTGCTGCGAGTGTTCCCACCTCCCCGCTCAAAGCTTTCTTGGTCGCTCCAGAAATGGAGGAGAACGAGCTCTCCGGCAGCCGGGCAGGGCGATGCCCGGCTGAGCCACAGCCTGAGCAGCGCCTGGCTGCCCGGTGGGGATTTTTTTCCTCTCGGCTTTCACGGATTTGGGGCTTTTATTTAGTTCAAGCAAATTGCAACGCTGAATCTCCTCCGGGTGCCTCGGGGTGACCTGTTACCTCCAGCCGGACCTCCGGGAAGGTGTGAGCAGCTGCGCTGGTTTGGTGCCGACGGTTCGTACGGTGCGAGCGGTTTTTAGCACCGAAGGAAACCCCCACGAGCAGGAATCTGCGGTGTCTGCGTGGCTCCCGTGGCAGCGGGCCTCCTCGCACAGAAATGCGCAGCCCGACAGCCGTACGAAGCCGGGAAAATGCCGACTTCCAGCATTTTCCATGTAGGATGCCTTCTTTGCATGGCTTTTGGGGTGCCGGGCAGCCCTGCCTGGAGCGGAAGGGTGAAAAAATTTAAAAGTTTTTAAAAGCCTTTTATGTTCAGCTCTTGGATATGGGGTATATCCACATCGGATACCGCGTGACGCTCTTCGCCCCATGCTCCTCAGCAGGATACTGAGAAGCCAGAGAGCTGCGTCCCCACCCTCACGACTGGCGGGACGAGGCTGCTCCCCGGGCAGGGCGCCTGGAAGGTGCAATGAGCTGTGTCTGACCTCAGCACCCCCCAGCCGCAGGATGGGGAGCTGCCCGGCTGTGTGCCGCAGGGGTGGACGGAGGAGGATTCAGCTGGGCTGACCCGGCAATACCGTCCTTGGGGTGAAACACCCCCTCCAAACACCCAGAGGTGCGACTCAAAACGTGCGGCAGCCGCTCGCAGCAGCCCTGGCTCCTCGCGTCGGTGGACACGGACCCCCACGCCGCGCTCCCGGGCAGGGGAAGGCGCTCGCTCGCGGCCCGGGGAGACCCGACGTGGGGCCGGCGGCACCGTGGGCATCTCCCGCGCACCCCCGCCCTCGCTCCGGGGTCCCGGGGCCGCCCGGGGTGCAGCGGGGCTGCTCCTGCCGCCCCCGACCCCCCCGCCCTCCATCAGCGCCCGGGAGCCCCGGAGATGGGCAGAGACCGGGGAGGCCCCCCGGCCCCGCCGCCGTTCCGGGCCGGGCCCACCGGCGAGGCTCCCGCTGACGCAGAGCGCGAGGCCGGCGCACACGCTTCGTTTTTTTTTTTTTTTTTTTAAACTTTTTCCCCCCTCCTTCTCCCCTCCCTCTCCCTTTTCGGTGTCCCTCCTCCTCCTCCTCCTCCCCCTCCCCCCCCCCCCCCCCCCCCCCCCCCCCCCCCGCCCC
>VZSC01017092.1:2242-37689 GCA_013398225.1 Steatornis caripensis
TATTAATGTAACAGAGAGAGCCAGAATATACAGAAGATACATCACCATATCTAGTCTTACTTAGGTTGACCTCAGTAATGTTTCCAGTAGGGCAATATGAAAAGAAAATGGTAGAAATTCAGGTGAAACAGGAACATGCCTCTAGCCATACTCGATTAAGGAACTTGTGGAGGGTGGGGAATAGAAAGTCTGTTCCTCAGAGTGGTTAGTAGTAGATGTCTCCATTGTTTCCAGAGCTAAATTTAGGAACTTGGATGAAGTTTGTGGGAATCTTTATGAAAGAGTTCAGAATGAGGAATGGTTCTCAAAAAGAACTTATATCTGGCATAAATACGTGTTGCCTTGAATAATGAGTTTTGTGATTGTATCTTTCTTTCTCATTCATCATAACACTGAGTTTATGCATTTAGTTTCTCCTGTGTGGTGTATTAGGGATTGCAAATAGAAAAACTTAATTTCTGGGGCCTGAGTCCCAAATTCCTTTGGTAACTTCCATTTCACATCACCTGATCCACCTCCCTGGCATTGATTTCAAAAACTGCCAGGACTTCACAAGTACCCAGTGGTATGCGACGTATTGAACAGCTCCATCTGGAGAGGGTTGGTTTTTTTTCTTTCATTTATACATTTAAACTTTATACATATGGATGTCTTCCATGTCATTTCTGGACTTGAAATAGCTAAGTGTTACGAACAATTTATCACCCTCAAATATTTGCAGGACATCAAATGTTAATGGGCAACCTGGGGATTTGGCAACAGCACAATAACACAGGAATTTCTCCATCAGTTTAAAATAATCTGGTTATTGCCAACAGGAAACTTAACTATCCCTGACTCACTAGTAAACCTAGTTAATGCAAGTATTTAAGCTGATGGGATGAAATAGGGAGCACTATTGATTGCTTACTGTGCCTGCATGTTAAGTCTTTTGAAGACTAAATGACCCATACATGGATTTACTGCTAGAAAACAACGATTTAACGTGGAGAAGCAGTGGCAGGACAATTGGGTGTATGAATGAGAGTCAAAGACGTGAGTGTCCACCTTTTCTGAAGAAAGTAGATGCCACTGAGCTGTATCTGCTTTAAACTGTAAATATATGACACACAATAGCTAAAAGAGCCTCACTGCAGCCTGAGAAACAGAGGTGCAGGGATTTTAGCATTCTGTCGGCAACCAGTGAGACATCATGTCCCAAGTGATAGTCATGAGGGCTGCGATCAAAGATTTCTTGTATTTCCTCTTGGAGGACTCAGGGCTTCTTTAAAAGTTTTTTTTTTTTTCTAATATATATATATATAACTTAAATGCCAGAGGACCTACTTTTTCTCCTATGCATATTGGCATAGATTAATTTATGAATATTTTAGGTGGGAGAATTTTGCTCCCACCCATGAGTATGTTTTACTTACGTTTTGAATAACTTGATGATGCATGCTAAAGAGAAAGATTTTTCTCTTATTATATGAGGTTTGGTTGTGTCCTTACCTCTGTTGTTTCATGATTTGAGCACAGATGACTGAGAGGACTTTATTGTTGGAATTGGGACTAAGCTTAAGGTTAACCTGTGAGTTTAATGAAGATGCTTGCTATGAATTCTGTTTAAAAAAATCCAAGTGAAGGAGCCAGTGCAATTGCCTGGTCTAGAAGTTGTAAAAAAATAATACAAGCATTGCAAGTGGAAATTAGTGTGATGTACAGAATGGTGGACAGCAGGGCAAAAGGGGCACCTAAGGAAGCACGCTGCTTGGCTTTGACAGGATACAACACAGAAAGAAGAGCTGCCAAGCCAGTGCTCGTTAGGGATGCACAAACTTCATCCAAAGTTCATACGCATGGCGCTCTCCAGCTCCAATTTCTGCCTCACCGGTACAAACCGAGAATTACATCATGCATGCACTGAAATGTAGCATGAACTATTTTGAAAAACCCTTCAATTTTAAGCAGAGGTTTCAATGGGAGCTATGAGCTGTGGAGTCTCTATGGCTACGTGGCAGAACTTCAGAATCCCAATCAGTTTTTTGCTCCAGGATTTTGCATGGAGTTTCTTGGATTCCCTGCATTCCCCTGGGAGCAGTGTGCACAGGAAAACAGAATATTTGAGCTGAGTTGTGCTGCGCAAATTGGAAGGGTGAGTAATAAAGAATGGCATTCTGCTCTCCCACACAAATAACAGTTCCTGAAGCACTGGATACAGAAAAGCCTCCCGAAACAGGGATCTACATTCAAGATGAGATCAAGAAGCACCATTGCTGTTCCCACCCTCCCATTTTGCCTTCTTCCAATGCAAACTCAATAGACATGTAGTTCATTACCACAGGTAATTTTATCCACCTTTAACTGTTTCACGTCCCATCTTCTCTGCTCCTATTCTCAGTGACTAAAGTTTGGTATTTTTCCTCTTCTTTACAGACTTACGCCTACCTTCTTTCCTGTGGTGTCTCACCCACCTTTCTTTAGAGAGATAAAAGGATTTTTGAATTAGTATAGTTTAATAAGCAGGAAAATAAATTCAAATGTGTAGATTATAGTGGTTCATTTCTATTCAGTTTTTTATTGTACATTTCTAAGAGCTAGAGTATTATGAATCCTCTGCTTTACCCATGAATATTACTGGGCAAGTAACCACGTGGATTTCGGCTGTTTGCTTTTCACTTTCATGTTTGTTTTCCAGTTATTCTAGCAAACATGTTTACTAGCAGGAATCCCTAAGAAATCCAGCAGTTTTTTGAAGGTTGTTGGGTTCCACATTAGGGAGCTGATCATAGGAATAAAACTTGCCCTGCCTATAAACAGAAGGTTATATTCAGTCAGAAATAACCACTATAACAAAGTTGGAATATAAAAGCTTCGCAATAAACTGCTGCTAACTTCTCAGGTTAAACAAATATTGACACAAAATATTTGTTGTGCAATTGATGTAGAGCAAATAATTTGGAGAAACATGTAAGCAACGTGTGGGCACTTTCAATAAAAGAGGCGAATTAATCAAATAAGTTATTTGCTACCAAATTGCAAGCCATCCATAACAGATTCAAATTCGCTGCTGTTGTTCTCATAAGAAGCTCTCACAATCACGTGCCACTGCTTGGAAGAGGTTGTATGCAATTGTAAGCTTTCGTAAAGTTTTAACAGGACTTGAGTTAGGTCAGAGTTTCAAATATAATATTATCATTGATCTCTAATTCCATCTACTATGTAATACCAAGGAAACGAGACTAATAAGCAAGTTTTTTAAATGATGTTACATCATTTGTCATATCTGGCCTATTCTGTGGTTCACTTTTGCACTATTACAAAAACGGCAGGGAAATCCTAGTTCTGACAATGGTATTCTTTTGATGACTAAACTTTGCCTAATCATTTTTCAGGCATATTAATTTTCGTAGAATTGTGCACATGTGCACTGTAGCCTCTTTACAACGTCTATTTAAGCACTTGATTACACAGCAGAACTGTTTCTTCAGTCTAATGCCTTTCTGTGCAAGTTGCCTTAGTTGGTTGGAGACCTCCAGAGAGAAAGTCATTGCAGGGTAGAGGGAAACTCAACCAATACTGAATTTTCTTAGTGCCACTTTCTGCCTCTGGTATAGGACATGTTAGTGGTGAAATGAGCTGCAGAGATAAAAACTATTCCATTTCAGTTTCTGAGTGAATGTTTTCTGACATTGTGCTGGACAGCAGGGAGGCACAGACCTGCATGTAGATTGCAGTCAAGGATATGTTTGCTTTAGGCTAATTTACCTACTTTGGGGAAAAGAAGTTAACTTATGGACAACACCATGCTGTTCCAACTAATTCTAGGATCTCAGCTAGCTTGTGTAGAGCTAGAACAGATACCTGCCCTGCAGGCTGCAATATCAATGTATGCTGGAGAGTGAAGCCTGAGGACCAGTTTGGCTGAAGCACACTTCACTTAATATTTACATGAAATCAGGCTGCTGGGCCACAGCAAAGGTACATGGGAATGCGAGACTAAGAGTAAGGCTGGCTCCTTCAAAGTGAATAGGGATCCCCCTGCCCATCTCTACTCGGTGTTGCATGGGACTGGGAGCAGTGGCGGGACTGGGAACCTGCTCCCCAGCCCTGTAAGCCTCTGCGACACAAAGGAGTGGGAAATAGGGCAGCTGGGTCCCATGGAGTGGGATGGGTGCAGAAATGTCACTCTCCCAGAGACCAGTTTCTGTGGACCCCATCCTCTCATCTCGCACCGTGAGAAGGGGGCACAAAGTGGCATGCTGCGGGGTGGGTGTCTCACTATGTCCTGTCTGGGAATGTGGGAAGAAATTGTCAGTGCTATCAAACTGAAGTGTGAGCAAGCCATTTGTTTCCCTTGCCTCTGGGAATACATAGCCAAAGAAAGAGAGAAGGTTAAATAGAAGAGGGTATGTTAAGGGTCAGAGAAAAACAAAGCCACAGTGATATTTGTAACTTGTTTCAGTGATTTGACATTGAACCATATAAATAAATTTCTTTATTTCCTCCCTGTTGAAGGCAAGACGTGCCCCATACTTTTGTTATCTGAATTCACCATGTGGATTTCTTTTCCCAGGCAGTTTAAGAACTACCACAGTTACCTTACAGTGGACTGGTGGATATTGCTTCCAAAAAGTGTTATATTGGTCACCCAGATCAAACATCTTTTTATTGCTCATGACACCAAAACCTACATCAGTACATATCTAACAACACTTGAGACAGGTCAGTTGATTCTGTAAGCTTACTTGGTACTCATGTGTGTGCTTAAATCAAAGCGATAATCGTTGGAGTTATCATCATATTAGCTTTTGAAATTAAAGTGATCTATATATAGTCTTCACATCACCATTTGAGAGATCTTCCTAGCTTGATGATTTGATTTTTGTATTTATTTTTATTCTTTTATATTTCTTATTTATTCATTTTATGCTTCTGTTGCAACTATAGCTGAGAGCTATTGTTAGGTATATGGCTTTTCCTGGGTTTGATCAAGCCGGGCCTCTGGGAACTGTTGGTAATGTATCTGCAGGAGACGGTTTCTGACAAGAGCAGTCCAGGATGAAGTTTCTCTTGCATTACAAGGTGATAGGCACAGTAGCTACATGTTCCCTTGCCCCATAGAGAGCTGGCAGAGTAGTTACACCAAATGGCATCCTAAGGCTACTTGGCACAGGGGTTACAGTAACTGGAGTGACACTGTACCCTGTCATGGCTGCATCGTTGTTTGTTGAGTCCAGACGCGTAAATCCCAAATTTTGACACCATTGGCTACCATATCACAGTAGACAATACATTCTTGTAATAGCCAGACCAAGTCTGCCTAGAGACATTTATAAATTCAGCAAGTCACAGAGATGCAAAGGCACTTTTTCACTTTCCTTGCCTTTATACTGAGCACAATCTCAGAAAACCTGAGAAACAAGGTGTCTGAGAGCAGGGAGCCTATCTGAGGAGCTCACTGAAACAATGCATTTACAGCTACCACCAGTGTATATGATTTCACTAGTAACTAGTTCCCAGGCAATACCATTGAGTACTTTGAAGTCAGAACAGAAAATTTAGAGCTTATGGCTAGTTGTGTGACCCAAGAAAATTATTTTATTCCTTGTGTTTATTCCAATTGTGTTGTTTAAGCATTGGAAGACATGGGCCATCATATTGAACATGTACTGAAGTTTCCGGATACTTGCTGTGGGCAATACTAAGTAGATTACATTGCAGAAGTCTGATCTGAAATCTACTAAAACACACTTTTGCTGGCATGAGCCAGAGTAATACTGTTAAATGGCATTGAAAAACTGCTGTGCGTACATTAATTCCAGACAATATGCACATTATCTTAAAAAACTCCCAGTTACAGAAAAGAAGATTACATAAAGGATTATTCAACACTAAGATGAACAATGATGCTTTTTCTGGTTTTGACATGCAATGAAAAATAGATGGGACAAAACACAAAGTCAACTAGCTTTGGAAAGACATGTACTTATCCTAGATTAGTATAGGTCTCAGGTGAGTAGCATCTATGTAATGACCAGCCCTCAGACATTCGTTTGGATCCTTGGGATGTTGTTTTACTAAGGGGATTTGAACATTTCTGGCTTCCAGGAGACAAGAGATGCCTGCAGCTGTTGGAGAGGACATGTTTGCCTTTCCTTTCTGAACATTATTTTTTTCATCTAGCAGCCATTGTGTTCCTGAATTGACATGGTGACTATTTCAGCCTTTTCTAATTCATGGAGAGTCTTTTTTGTCTTGGCTTTTGAAGAGAGAACGATAGGCCTCGATAGGCTGAAAATGCTCCCAAATGACTATCTTTGCATACTGTCTCTGGTCAATGCTTAGGTTTTAGTTTACTATTTAACATCCCTCTAGTCAAGCCTGACGCAGTGTGCCCATTAACATTCCTGTCTTTGAAGACTTTCATTCCTCATGGCTATCCACTCTTTGTTAGCCAGCTACTGAGTTCTATACTCTGGCAGTTCATCACAGGATTGGTTATCAGTTTTCAGGCTTTCACATATACAGATTAATTTCTTTTCTGGCCTTTTCTTTTCAGCTTCTTTATCTATAAATCTTGGGTATTTCCTCTCAAGGTTAGGCTATTTCAGGCTATGAACTGATTACCAAGACGTGACTCAGCTTTTGCATTACTGGTGGAAAGGAGTTTCTTAAATCCTCCATCCATTTTTGTAGCTATCTGGGAGGAAAGCAAAGAAACAAATCACATTTCCAGGGAGCATGTGTAGAGATGAGATGCAGTTTTGATTAACCTTTCCTGCACACTTAAGGAGCCTTTTTCCTTTGGAGTCATACACAAAAATGGTGGCTTTATATACAAAGTAGATTGGTCTAGTTTCTAGTGGGGGGGGATTTAGTTTGTTGAACTTTTATTTTATTAACTGAAAACTTTATTTGAATTGCGGTCTATGGACTTAGTAATACAGTTGTGTTTGACTTGTGACGTATCAATAAATACAGCAGTGCTTCCTAGCATGGTTCCATCAGTCACATTCAGTCTAATTCCAGTGCTTAACTTGGACACATACTCAGTAAAACTTTAGGCACCTTGCTGAAAGCAGAGAGGGTGAGAAGTCTGCCCGCCATAGCTAAATATATGACAAGAGCAAGGAGTGAGGTAGGCCTCTCAGGACATGCAGAGAACAACTTACCTGGCTCAGGCACTTGTCACTCTCCATAGGAAGAGAGAACTCAGGAAACTCCAAAGACCTATACGGCCTGCTTAACTTAGGTCTTTATCTTTTCCACTGTGACTAATGGGGAACCATGAGGAAAAGTCTATCCACTCAGTGTCTCACCATATAGCCTTCCTCTGAAAATGATGGTAAGTGATTTAAGCGGACCCAAATGAGTGATCCAAACACAAGGATCTCAGGTGAAAAGATGGCATCGTTTTTGCTGCTGCACCACTACCATGGTGTTAATGGTAGTCTTGACTTCGTCTAGATTTCATGATTCTTAGAGATAGTTAGACAGAAGTCAAGTAAGTATTTAGTCAGGTTTTAAGTGTCTATCTCCCCAAAGGTGAATTGCAACAAGGTTTTAGGTTGGATATAGTAACTAAGCTATCAGAATATATGATTTTAGTATGTGTTAATTTAAAGATGAAGACAACTTTCATGCTAAATCATAGAATCATATAATGGTTTAGTGCGGAAGGGATCTTAAAGACCATCCAGCTCCAACCCCCCGGCCAAGGGCAGGGACACCTTCCACTACACCAGGTTGCCCAAAACCCAATCCAGCCTGGCCTTGAACACTTCCAGGAATACGGCACCCACAACTTCTCTGGGCAACCTGTGCCAGCTTCTCACCACCCTCATCATAAAGAATTTCTTCCTAATATCTCATCTAAATATAACCTCTTTCAGTTTAAAACCATTACCCCTTGTCTATCACTCCATGCCCTTGTAAAAAGTCCCTCTCCAGCTCTCTTGTAGGCCTCCCCAGGTACTGGAAGGCTGCTATAAGGTCTCCCTGGAGCCTTCTCTTGTCCAGGCTGAGCAACCCCAACTCTCTCAGCCTGTCTTCACAGGAGAGGTGCTCCTGCTCCCTGATCATTTGCATGGCCCTCCTCTGGACTCATTCCAACAGGTCCATGTCCTTTCTATGTTGGAGACCCCGCAGCTGATCACAGTACCGCAGGTGGGGTCTCACAAGAGTGGAGTAGAGGGGCAGAATCATCTCCCTCGACCTGCTGGCCAGGCTTCTTTTAATGCAGCACAAGATACGGTTGGCTTTCTGGGCTGCAATCACACATTGCCAGCTTATGTTGATCTTCTCATCAACCAACACCCCCAAGTCCTTCTCCTCAGGCCTGCTTTCAAGCCATTCACTGCCCAGCCTGTACCTGTGCTCGGGATTGCGCCAACCCATGTGCAGGACCTTGCACTTGTCCTTGTTGATCTTCCTGCATTTTGCACGGGCCCACCTCTCAAGTCTGTCAAGGTCCCTCTGGATGGCTTCCCTTCCCTCCAGCATGTCAACCGCACCACACAGCTTGATGTTGTCAGCAATCAGAAGATACAAATTAATTTAGGTATTGAAAGGATTTAGCAGCTCTGGAGAACCTGCAGAACTTGCATACTGGGTGGTTCTTTGGGGCTTTAGATGTGTTTTAGGTGTCGGACCATGTCCCATATTAGTTGGGATTAGGTAGACTTGATTTAACACAGCTTTTATTGTGGTGGTTTTGGTAGCATCTGATAATCCTACAATGTTTAAAAGACTTAATCATGCTAATTTTCATACGTAAGAACCTGAGATCTGATAGGTTAAACATCTTGCTCTTTATCACACTATTGTGTGCCTATGGCAAAACAGAGAGCTAAACTAAGTCTTAAGAGACACGAGCTGTTGCCCAAACCAATGACTCCTGACCTGCAAAGGGCAGCAAGCAACTGCTGCTCAACTAAGAGCAGTATTTTCTGCTCTTTTTCATATGCATTTTCATATACAATTTCTCTTTTTCTTGGAATTAAAGAGTATTCCTTTACCACTTTATTTCTGTGTCCTATTTCTGCAGCTGGACTTTCTGACATGTTACCTACATAGCTCTGAATTCTGTTTCAGGCACAAAACTGTCAGAGGCTTCTTCAGAAAATTTGGCTAGAGGGCATAGATTCCCTTCCCCTCTCATGCACTTCACCTTGAACTTGTTTTGTGTGGAGATTGTAGAGTAACAGAAAATAAAATAGTAGAATAAGAAGGAGTAGGACAGTGAAAAATTATTCTTATAGGCGTGGTGAAGACATTGTAGGCTTTTCTGGGTGCTGCATAGCCATCTTTGGTGACTATGGCTCAGTGGAATGTAAAAACACATACCAGGAAAACTTTAACACAATAGTGTAGAGCTTATTTGAACAGAGATATGAGTATGTTGATGGTATATTTAGTGGAAAGCCCAGAGAAATATTAATAAATGGTATCTCATTTATTTTGGTATTTTACTAAGTATATACCAGTGCTAAGTGCTTGATCTTTTTTTTTTTTTTTCTAGAAATATGGGGTGAGAACTCCATATTCAGTATGTTCTGGGAGGGCTGTGAGAAAGATCAAGTTCCATTCTTGAAATCAAGCATGCTGCTTGTGCTAGAGAGGAGGAAGGCACTAATAAATGCATTCACATAGGGGAAAAATACTTTGGGAAATGCTGTAGGTGGTAGAGCACAAAGCTGCACACTGTAGGTGGTAGAGCACAATGAGTATGGAGACGTGTTTGCTCAGATTAAAGAAATCAAATATTTCACATCAGTCTCTAAAAATGACTTGAAAATATTAACCACTGTTACTTATATTCGTCATCTAAACCTTTGGATGACTGAAAAACAGAATGAAGTGTGCCCTTACTGAAAGGTGAGATGCAGTTGCACTGTGGTTGCAGAGCAGCAAGGACTGGGACTTGTAATGAGAACATAGACATTTTGAGAGTGATTACTGGGAATGATACCATAAATACCAGTTTGCAAATGAGTAAACTGAAGCCTAGACCCATTTACCACACCTCATAAGCTGAAAGACAGATCCTGAGAGCCCTGGCTTTAAATCCAGGCTCTGACCACTACCAGTTTGTCTTCTAGTATAGAGAAATATCATTCTCATTTACACTGTTTGCTGTGCAATAATGAAATAATGAATAAACAGATCTTCCTTGTAGTAGCAAAAGCCAGGAAATGAAAAGTAAATTGTGATCTGTTTTGGTCTCAATTGTCTCCCAGTTGTATTAAATGCAAAAAAGCTTTTACCTATTCAAGCTGTGTAGGGCAATATGTAAGCATAAGGCGCTTTATGCACGAACTTCAATTTTCATTCTGGTTTTAACAATTAGCATGGAATTCTCTGTTAATTATCTAAAATAAATATTCAGAGATGAGGGTAGATATATGAGATCCACAATAATAGGAACATGTTGCCATAGACACAACTGTTCAATATGACACCAGGATACTGCTGCTTAAAGAAACCCACTGAAGTTATATTTCACAATGCCCTGAAATTATGCAGTTGTGAAAAATTAATTGTAATTCTTTCACTGAAGTGCTGGTACTGTGATGTTGATTCTAAAATATTCAGCAAGCTATTTCAGTGCAGAGGACTGTCAAATGGCTGAGAAAACTAATGTGTCAGAAGTACTGAGAAGTGTTTAAAAGTTTTAATTATATCAGGTGGTCAACATTTCTGAGCATCTGAGCATTCCATTGCTTAATTTTGAGTTCTAACAGCTTCAATCACATCTTCGATATTTCTGCATCTTTTACAAAAATCCATCTCATGGGTGGGAAATTGGCATGAAATTCCACTATTTATACGGAAAGGAGCAAACAATGCAAAGCAAAATTATGAAAGGACAGTTTTCTGTTACAGACAGTAAGAACTGTGGAGTTGCAAGCTTTTCCAGATTGTTCCAGTCTTGTGCTTTTTTGTGTGTGACTTAGCAAAGAGATACATCTGACTTTGGGCCAGAAGGCCTGGGATATCATCTAGCTTGACTTCCTGGCTGGCCAGAACTCCACGGAAATCAGCAGGCAGCAATCATCTGCCCATTTGGTGTACTTTGTGGTTTGGTTTGTTTTTCAAGATTGTTGTATACAGCAGCATCATCCATTAATAAGCAGATTTCTGGACCAATAGAGAGGTACATTCTTATCATTGAAAAGGACAAACTTATGCATGCACATAAACACACTCTCTGTCAGCCGTTAAATTTCATTCTCATTACCTTATCACATCACAGGTTTTGTGAAGGACCCAGAGTCAGCAAAGGTGGGGAGATGAGTTCCATTCCTGTGTTGGTTTGGTGGAGGATGGAAAAAAGCCCTTCCTATAGTGTATGTTTATTTCATTTATTTATTTCACTTATTACTCTCTCTTGAGACTGAGATTAAAAAAAAAACCAAAACAAACAGAAAACAAAACAGCTGTGTTGCATCTCTCCAGCTCACAAAAGACTAACGCAAATGCATTCTTCTGTTTCGTAGACATGACTCACCTCTCACAACAGATCCTCCTATCCTCCTCCCTTGAGATAAGAGAAAAATCTTTTTATAGTCCAGTTTGACTTATCTTGCTGACTCACTAACAAACAACTCTTAGTGGTCTTTCCTCCATTCTGATTGATAAATACAAGCTGGAATATCTCCTACCCACCTGCCCTTCAAATGTGCTTCTGCTAGAGACCCACACAATATTCCTATTATCTAGAACAGGACCAATTCTCTGATTTTCTGATTAATCGTCACTAGTTTATATACTTTATACTATATATATATATATAGTATAGTATAGTACTAGTATATATATATATGTATACTAGTTTATATACTTTATATATGATGCTGTCAGCATCATTTTTGCAGTGTTTATGGGAGTAAACTCCATGTAGGAACTAAATCAGGAAACCACACTTGGATTAAAGGTACTCTAGAATTTATATGAAATTGTTCAGATGACAGAAGTCTTTTGTTCAGAATCTTATCTAATTGCATGATACCCTTACATTCTTACCAATATCGCAGTCATTGTGACTGGACAAACATTCACAAACACCTATTAAATCATATTTCAATATGTTGATTCCACTTTGAATGTGATGATCAGCAGGGGATAGAAAAAAATGCTCTCAGACTGTATTATTCTGCTTTTGCAGAATAGCTAAAGCAGAGCTGATAATCTGCCAAAAGAGTACCAGGGAGCACCAACTCTTTATAAGTGAGGTTTACAAACTCGCTATCATGGCATATGTTTTAACATTTATTTTATACCTTAAAGAGTATCAATAAAACACTTTGAAACTAATATGATGGTTTTTTAGTATTGGCTTTAGTAGAAGTAAATTTTCACTCAGTCTATTTCACATTTTACTCTGATTTTGTGTATTCTTTGAGCCAGATTCTCATATTTTATAGGACTGTATATCTTTATGACCCTTTTGGAGTTAAAAGGTTACTTGTATTATGATTGACAGTAGAGTCTAACTTTGTTTTCCTAGGAGATTTGATGTTATTTTTGGTTCGTGTGTGAAATAGGGCATGCTATAACTTCTTTGGGTCAAGGGGAGTGCTGTTTCTAAAACTATTTAAATAAAGTATTAAGGGAACTGAAAATTTTCCTCTCAGATAGATGCGACTCTAGTCAATTGATATTCTGCTGTCAGCATGCATGTCTCAATCAGTCTTGTCCTCTATGCAAAAGAGATATTGACCCTGTGTACTACACTGAGAATAATTTTGCATATAGATGTAATAACAAAATGTTTATAGACAGCCCCATAGCCAGAAAAATTGCCAGAGATTTTTAGATTTTATGAACGGTTACAGAGAAAGCAGTGCTATAACTAGCTAGCTTGTGGAATATCAGAGATTATAGCAGTAATTGCATTTTATAAGATATTTCAACTGAAGACATTCTCTGAATTTATCTGATCTTCACTGCATGTGACTCAAGGGAATATTGAAGTGAGAAGAGGACATCTGTGGAAGAAATGTGCAAAGCATGGTATTTTAAAAGGAAGCCTGTAACTACTTGGGAATAATAGAATTGGTTCAATAATTTCAGTGCTAAAATGTTCTTTAACTGCTGGGAAATAATAGAATTGCTTAGATACTATCAGTGTCAAAAACTTCCTTTCAGACATAACTTGTTGAAAATATTTTGTGAGTTGAGATAAAATTTTCAGTGATAAAATGCTGAAGTGAATGATTTTGACTTTATAGACTAATTTTGATAATACTGAAATCCTCTGTTTTGGTGTTGTCATTTACATTTGCTTTATAACATTAAACTTGTATTACATCTTAATATTCTATATTTCATTTTTCATCTAGTCAGCATTTTTCTTTGCAGAAACAGACGTCTCAGTAGGTTAAATTGAAAAAGCTTAATTGAAAAAAACTTTAATAGAAATATCTTAATGACATTTTAAAATTTTGACTTTGTGTGCCAAATTCTCCGCAGCTCAAGTCGCTGAAAAGAGTCTAGTGTCCAGAAAGAAATAATCATGCTTTGTCCACAACATTTGAAATATTGCCTTGAACGTAGACAAGCGAAATGGTGACAATACTGGTTCGGTCAGTATGTGTTGGGCATCACTACACAGTGGAAAATTAAAAAAATTATCTTTTTTTTCATGATCCCATTAATTATAGACCCTAAAGAGATGAGATCTAACTACTGAGACAGGCCTTCTCAACAGCAGTTTTCAGGAACGCCAGGTGAAATTCTCGAAGGCAATAGTGGATTCAAAACCGTGTTGTCTGATTAGCTGGGTGTGATCTAGAGGATGTAGATTTTTCCACTTGCTGCTCAGAAGTGCTTTTCTTTTATGAATCCGGTTTGAAAGAAGATATCATTCACCTTATTTTAGCAATTTAGAAATAAATTTCAATTGCTGTGTAGGAGGCATAGAGGGATGTAGCAGAAAGGAGGGGAGGGAACAAGTGCAAGCAGTGCTCTTCTCATTATGATAGTATGTACGTGGAAATTAACCTCTTAATGGTTCCAGGAAGTTGATTGCTATATACATATTTACACATATGCATATATTTATGCATATATATGTATACATTTCCTTATTTCTAGTGGTGCCTAAGATTTAAAACTCAGTCTCACTGCCTAGTAGAGACAAGTAAAACTGCATCACATTTGCTTTAAGACATCATCATCAGCAGAGTGCTATCAGTTTGTAAATGATGGAAGACCATGAAGGATGAAACCTTTTTCTCAAGTCACTTGTTTTTCTGGATGGCCCAGTTCAACAGGGGAATTCAATTAACAGCCATCAATGAGATTGTAGGGTAACACACAGAAAGACTAAGTGAAAAACATAGGTAATAGTGCTGTTTCTGAGAAAGACATACACTTTGAGAATTTTCTGCAATTAATTTGTACTTAAAAAATAGGTAACAGTTCTAGAAGTACTAGTGGAAGAGCAATCATAGAATGGTTTGGATTGGAAAAGACCTTTAAATATCATCTAGTCCAACCCCCCTGCCATGGGCAGGGATATCTTCCACTAGATGATGTTGCTCAACGCCCCATCCAACTTGACCTTGAACACTTTCAAGGGTGTAGCATCCACAGTTTCTCTGGGCAACCTGTTCCTGTGTCTCACCACCCTCATCATAAAAAATTTCTTCATATGTCCAATCTANTGATGTTGCTCAATGCCCCATCCAACTTGACCTTGAACACTTTCAAGGGTGTAGCATCCACAGTTTCTCTGGGCAACCTGTTCCTGTGTCTCACCACCCTCATCATAAAAAATTTCTTCATATGTCCAATCTAAATCTACCGTCTTTCAGTTTAAAACCATTGCCACTTGTCCTATCACTACAGGCTCCTGTAAAAAGTCCCTCTCCATCTTTCTTATAAGCCCCCTTTAAGTACTGAAAGGACACAATAAAGTCTCCCTAGAGCCTTCTGTTCTCCAGGCTCAACAACCCCAACTCTCTCAGCCTTTCTTCATAGGAGAGGTGTTCCATCCCTCTAAGCATTTTTGTGGCCTTCGTCTGGACCCACTCCAACAGGTCCATGTCCTTCTTATGTTGGGGGCCCCAGAGCTGAATGCAGTACTGCAGGTGAGATCTGATGAGGGCGGAGTAGAGGGGTAGAATGACCTCCCTTGACCTGCTTGCCACACTTCATTTTTTGCAGCCCAGGATATGATTGGCTTTCTGGCCTGCAAGTGCGTATTGCTGGTTCATGTCCAATTTTTTATCCACTGGTATTCCCAGATTCTTTACCACAGGGCTTCTCTCGGTGCATTCATCTCCTAGTCTGTATTGATATTGGTGATTGCCCTGACCCAGGTGCAGGACCTT
Source organism: Steatornis caripensis (assembly GCA_013398225.1). NCBI lineage: Eukaryota > Metazoa > Chordata > Aves > Caprimulgiformes > Steatornithidae > Steatornis > Steatornis caripensis. The sequence continues at coordinate 17,563 of VZSC01017092.1, forward strand.
GAACTTGGTATTGTTGAACTTCATGAGTTCACATTGGCCTACTGCTCAAGCCTGTCAAGGTCCCTATGCATGGCATCCCTTCTCTCCAGTGTATCAGCTGGGCCACTCAGCTGGATGTCATCTGCAAATTTGCTGAGAGTGCACTCAATCCCACTGTCTGTATTGTTAATAAAGATACTGAACAGTACTGGTCCCAGTATAGACCTCTGAGGGACACCACTTGATACTGATCTCCATTCAGACACTGAGCCATTGACTGCAACTCTTTGTATGTGGCCATCCAGCCAATTCCTTATCCATTGAATAGACCATCCATCAAATCCGTATCTCACCAATTTAGAGACAAAGAAGTTGTGTGGGACCGTGTCAAAGGCCTTATGGAAGTCAAGGTAGATGACATCAGTTGGTCTTCCCTTATTCAGCAGCACAGTCACTCCATCACTTCTCACAGGAGGTTTGCAGATTATTTAGGGATGATTTGCCTGTTGTGGAGCCATGTTGGCTGTCTCTAATCACCTCCCTGCCATCCATATGTCTTGACATAGCTTCCAGGAGGATCTATACCATCATTTCACCAGGCGTGGAGGTCAGGCTGACTGGTTTGTAGTTCCCAGGATCCTTCTTTTTACTCTTTTTAAAAATGAGTCTGATATAATAATTTTTCCAGTCACTGGGTACTTTGCCTGACTGCCATGACTTTTCAAATATGATGGAGAGCGGCTTATCAGCTACATCTGCCAGTTCCCCCAGGACCATGAGATGCATCTTGTTGATTCCTATGGACCTGCATATGTACAGCTGAAAATAATACAGCTGAAATACAGCTGAAAATATTTTGATCAGATGGCTAAAAGAGGAGCTGAAGTGAGGAATGAAATCACTGGAAAAACTCTACATGAAAAGTCTCAGTCAATCATGGGAGTTTTTTGTTGACTTTATTGTTCTTACTTAGATAAGTTTTCAAAGTCTTTGGGGATAATTTTTATGTTTTGGATAGTACTAGAGGAAAAATATTTAGGTTGGCCAGGTGTCTTCAAACATTGGGAGTCACAGGTCCCAGAGGAGATACAGATATAGCATGCATCACCAACTTTTGCAGAGATAGGTCGCTGGCAAGGATTTTTGTAACATTGGGTGTGTAGTTATACATAAATAATATTGATTCCTGATTTAAGCATACTTTTCTTATTTTACATAGGCAAATAGGCAAATTGTATTTGTAATAGCTCTGAATACAAGGGGATCATGGATTTACACCTGTAGAAGTAGATTATTTTGGTTTATTTGGCTGTATTTCAAAGAGAATTCTCTCCACTGAGAGATTTTTTTCCCTTTTTCATTTTTGTAATATACTTACTTTGAATATTCTTTTCTTTTTTAAAGAAAGAAAATAGATTATTAGATTTATTACATTATTAGAATAATTAGATCACCTATTTATTCCTTACTAAGCCCAATAATTTGCTTTTGACTCATAAGGCTTCTAGAAATACCTTTTGATTTGAAATCATTAAAACATAGAAAATATACTAATTCCCTTGTAAATGGTTTCACTCAATGATCCTTTGTTTTCACACGCTATGCAGGTTTGAAATAACTTTTCAAGAACTGGCTACATTTAAACATATTTTCAAAACAAGGTATTTATCTCATTGATCAGATTTCTATCTGAGGGTTGTTAACATATTAAGCTAATAACTGTTATCAGTTGAATGAAGAGGAATAGTTACAGCATGGCTAATGAATATCCATCATTGTACTCTCTATTGTAAAACCTAACACTTTGCTTGTTTAATGAAAATACTGGCTACGCAAAAAAAAAAAGAAAAGCCTGAAACTGTGTTTTCATGAAAGTATATGTTGCTTCCACATTACACAATTTTATATCATATTCCTCAATCTAACAATAAGTTCCCTTTAAATAGTTTCCTTGATTAAAATCACAGTAAAAAAAAAAAATCCTAGGTGTTTTGACATATACAGGTCTTATCAAGTACAATACAAAAAGTTTTTCATATAGAAATTTACAATAAGACCTTTAATTATTTTTTTTTCATACAAAAAGACTACAGTAATTTCCTGGGTCAAAATTGTTGGAGGTTTATTTTTAAGTACTGTAATAAATGCAGTTGAACTTTTTGAAGTTGAAGTTCATTTCTTCTTCATTCATGCTGTTACCATGGAAATGTGGAACTTATGCTTAAATGAATTAGCTTAGCTCATAAATTGGAGTTCATAAATTATAGAAGTAAAATCTTAATTCATAATTGGGGAGTGGTGACAAATCATGAAAAGATAGACATAATTTTCCCCAAGTTTTATTTTCCCCAAGTTTCATTTTCCTCAAATTTTTCAAACAATCATGGTAAATGATATTTTTTTGGGGGAAAAAAAGCATAGGCTTCTAATCATCTAGGCTTTTTACCTTGTCTTGAGCTCTACATCTATCTGGGCTGAATCACAAGTAGTGTTTATCAGAAAGGCCCAACCACCTTGCATATTAACTTTTATAGGGAACAACGGTGATGATACTCCCTTTCTTATTTTGCTCTTGGTATTCTATCTCACAAACATGCACTTTGCATGCAAGCAATGTGTGTGTACATATAAACTGTAGAATAAATGGGAATCTGTCTGTCTATACACACAGCTATCAAGGTGCCAACTTTACCTTACAAAGGTGAATGTATAAAAAGCACCATGCACAAGACGCAAACTTCAGCATACGTTTGCTCTTCCAGCACTTCAAAACTTGGAGTTTAGTTTTCCCTGCTAATTTATAATTTATCCATCATTATGACCTCCTAGAAGTGGAAAATTAAAAAAACATTCCAAAAAGAGCAGCTGGGCTAAATTAATCTCACTTGGATAAAAGATGGTATCTTGCTGTTGGCCATCTTCTTCATCTTCACAGAAACATTCCCATAATAAGAATAAAGGATCATCTAAAGCAAAGATTGTATTCCCATCATAAGAGATTTTGAATGACGTGTTGGACAAACATTTGCCAAGAACAATCTATGTATGGTTAATCTTCCCTCAGCAAAAAAGACAGACTAGATAATCTGCTAAGATTACATTCCATTCCTGTTGACATGGCCTTAAAATTGACTGTGGATGGAAATAACTTTTCGAAGGTGTTATCATCAGCATGCAGGTCAAGAAGAGAGACAGAAAGTCCTCTCATAGCCACAGAATGAAACGCACATTGTGGAGACATTCATCAATTTGAGTGAAATTCAGGAAATTCAATTGGGGATCTTCAGAGCTGAAACAGTCTTCATAGCCTGGGTCTCTCAATGAAGGCTGTAACAAGTCACATCTCAATCAGCTGGATAGCATGAAGTATAAAATAAACTTGATCCACAGGATACAGGTACAGCAGAGGAAAAGTGGTGCTTTGAGAAACTAAAGATGCTTTATGAAGCTTAATTCAATTCCTTCTTTCTGTGCCACTGTTCCTTGTTTTGCAGTATTCTGTTTTAGGGTCATCAGGAGCAGTAAGGAAGACTTTTCTGAGAAAATCACAGTCACAGAGAGAACACACAGCATCAAACCGTTTTTCACATAGTTTTTATTTATTATTTTGCTATATAGTTTCTTTAAATTTGCTTATTGTAAATGGTTTTATGGCTATTTCAAAATACTAACTACAATGGCTTTGTTCATAAAATATGTATACATTTAATATTGAGAAGGAATGATTTCTAATTAAATTATATGTTTTTCTCTTATATCTGATCAAAACCTTCCTCGATGCAACCAACGGATGGAAATCAGAGAGCTGGAACGTTAGGAAGAAAAGTATTAAATGCTTAAATAGCAGACAATTGCATTGACAAGACTGTGCAGGATAAAAGAAAGTTTTCAGGAAAACGTGGCTTAAGTTAAATCAGCCCAGGGGAAGGTCTTTGCTGTTTACTGGCCTGGAAGCGAGAAAGAATATTTGACACAGTAACTTTTGCATCAGAATGCCCGGGTGCCAGAGAGATGTTTACAATATTGAAGATGAGAGTTTGTAAATAATCTATTCAGCCTTTTTCTCTCTCTTTCTGGAGATTTTAAGATCCACTGAGCTCTGTCTGTTATGTTTTACTAGACTTTGCTATAATGGAAAGCCTAGGCAAGCCTTCTTGCCAGTTGTAGCTTTTGTTCCACAATCTTTCTGCAGTTGTTTCCGGGTGCCCCACAGACTCAATCCACACTTCAGGAATCAACATTTTCCACGGAGAAGCTGTAGAACCTGCAGCACCCCAGACCTGCACTCTGCAGCAATGTTTTATGCAGTATCCCGCCCCCTGACATGGGTATTTTCAGTGTAATGATCTTCCTGTAGCTGTGGAAAATAAAATTTTCATGACAATTTAAAGCCTCAGAAGTGGGGAAAGGAGTAAAATCACTCCAGTTTAAAGCTCATGTGCTGAAATCAGAGTCATTTAAGCAATGTAGGACTAGGGTGCTATATATATTGTATCACTGCAGTATGCAAAGACAGGGTGTGATGGAGCATGACTGTAGCCATAGTGCCATGACTGCACACGCCAGTACCTCCAGCAGCACTGCAAAAAGAGGGACAATTACACCCCTGGCTGCTGAAAGTCAGTGGCGCGGATTATCAGTGTTGATACTAATAAGAGTTGCACGGTTAGACCCTACAGATGGCTTTGCAAACCTCCACCATTACGTCCAGCTCCCTGCAGACATCCGCTCTCCCCTCTTTTGGAGGACAGGAGTTACGTTTCTCACTCTGTCCACTCAGAGATCAATGTGCCCTCTTCTTTAGTCCTTCCCCCCTCTATTTTCTGTTTTTTTCTAGATAATCTCTGCTTTCCGTGTGTTCATCAGAGGGTGATCATAAAATCTACCTCATTGCAGCAAGCCTTTTAAAGGCAATTTGTAATATTTACCCACAAATGAGATGTGGGTAAAGTGGGGCACATTGCACTGTCATAGAGCAAACACTGGCCAGTGTTGCTTTCTTTACTGCATTTTTAGTCTTTTTTTTCTTTTATTGTTACTCTCCTTTAAAATACCATCCTTTCGATGATGCCTGGGGAAAAAAACAACTTGAAAATCACTAGGCTGCTGAGGATGAAAATATTACTTTCCAGTATGATTTCATTGTTCCCCTACAAGGTTTTCCTAGTCCTGTCTGCTTTGTGCTTGTAGAGTGTCATAGCACAGTGAGGGTCCTTGACCACAGCGTCGGGATACAATGGCAATAGGTCATTTCTACTACTACTTCTATTACTACTACCACTACTGCTAGTAACTTCTTTTGCTCTTCTTCTGGGCACTGACAGATGCTGCAAAGGGTTATCCCCCACTCACTCCTCTGAAGCAGACTGCCCTCAGGGCCTCCTCAGATCAAGGTCTTCCAGGGCAGCACGTTCCCTCTGCTCCCTTTGAACATTTGCAGACAACGAAGGTTTCCTTTCACGTACTCCCTTTTTCCCTTGTGAAGGCACAGGAATAAAGTAACGATGAAATTTCGCAGCTCAAGATAGTGACTTTGGTGGTTTCTGTCATCTAAGAATATTGAGGTTGCAAGTTGTTTGTCTTTTTGAAGAGGCTCTGTAATGCAACTTTTCTGGACTACTGTCTTTCTCTACTGGTTTTATACTTAACTTGTTTGGTTTTTTTTTTTTTTTTTAATGGAGAAACTTCTTTCATCTGTGACGTTCTTCCCTGTGGTCCCCTGTCTAAAGAGGCCTTGGGCACTAGAAATGTTCTGCTATTTTTGGCGTGTCTGGCAGATTTGGGCAAGGCTTTTTCCTCACTAGTTGTTATCAACTCTCTGTCAAAGACTGTAAATACCACCAATATATGATGCTTTTGAGTAGCTGTTAGTCATAATAAAATATTGTGTGTCCTTGATGAGAATGCTGCCTTTAACAATTAGGCTGCTGCAAAAAGAAATGTTTTGGCAGAGGTGAACAAGCCCTGCAGGTATCTGCTTGTGTAGATTACCTGAAGTAGCCCCTGCTAAATGTGTTAGGTTGGTCTGCTATCAAAATAATACCTTGTTGGCTGGTACAGAGGTTTCAATTTTCCAGCAAATTCTCAAACGTCCCACAGTTATTATCGGAGGCATCCACCACATGGATGGGAGCCTTCCCTTTTCACTCTTAGAGTGTTATAAGGGTCAGGGTCTGTAATTTCCTTGATAACTTTTCCTCCAGACACTTGGGAGTCATGGGAGGTGTTTCTGAGTGAAGACTTCGGGGCTGCATTACTTCTTGTTTTCCTAATGAGTCTGAAGTCTTTTATACAGGTGGTCGCTTGCGCATTGTATAGTTACGCAGCTCTGCTTTCTTTTAGTGAGATTCCTATTTTTCCCATGTTGGGTTTGTTTGCCTAAACCCCAAAACATTAACTTTTTAGGATTGTGAAGAAGAAAGTTGTTTCAAAGACTTTGCTAACTGAAACCTTGTGTAATTCCTTTGACAGAAAGGAGGCTTGAATTTGATTTTCATATTCAGCTACATGCTTGCCTGAGCCTTGCCTCCCTGTTCAGGACTGTGCATCTATTCATCTTTGCTTTTTGAATTGCATTTCTCTGGTGGATCAGAATTCCCCAAGATCTGTGATATTTTTTCGATGACTAAGATGCTTAATTTTAATTGTTAATGTACTGTACTGCAAAACAAACCATGGTTCTTTTCCCTTTCTTTTCACTCGAAGAGTGTCAGAGAAATGCATCAATTAATTCTCCCATGCTTTTGCTGAGCAACACGTTACTATGTTTTAGCTTATTTGATGGACATTGCTGCAGCCAAAGTCTGAACTATCGTAACTTTGGGATATCCCCTTGTTATGAACTATGGCATCTAGACCCCAGTTTCATTACAAATAAAAATTGCAGAAGAACAGGGTTCATCTTTTTTTGTTCTGGAAGCCACTGCTTGTGCCAAAAAAGGTTGTGATTACTAATTACTTAATTTGTATGACAGATGGAGCTGGAGATCAAATTAAGTAGCTGTCTTAGGATACATAGTAGAGCAATATCTAGCTTAAAACACGACTGCCTTTTTCATTCCTAAAAAAAGGCACAAACAATGACAGGCTAAAAATAGCTGTTCACTTGGAGTTGACGACAGTTTCTGAGAGCTTGTCTTCAGGAAGATGTTGGAAAAAACCCTGCCGCCTTTTCCCCTCCCCCTTTTTTCTTCTTTAAATGCACGTCCTTCTGTTTAAGCTTCTTCACCTCATTGCCCACGGATACCCACTGACTTTGATAGGACTTCAGTATTTCTGCAGATTTCCAAGAGGGTTTATGTAAAGCATATTTAAAGGAATCCTAAAAGTCACTGCAGATATTTCTATTAAGTTATGCTTATCCTACACAAATTGCTCTGTGCTGTTAGAGAAGGAGGTAGTAAAGCCTTTTCCACTCTTTGCCTCCCACAGTATCTGCTGCAGTGACAAAAAAAAAAAAAGTCTCTTTTCTGATTTTATTCCTGAAGATTGCTTCATAATTCAGTATGAATATCGGTGGTTCCTGGTGCTGTAAACAAAGAGTTGAGTCTCTGACTTCGTATCCCTGCAGCCTAGTAAACAATCAGTTAATTTGTAGCATCCCAGCAGCTGACAGGAGTGAAAGAAGTGGTTTGATCTTATTTTTGTGCTTGCGAATTAAAGCTTTGCCTTCTGGCTAGGTTCTGAGTTCCCTCCTTCTGGAAGATATTTGAGCATTTTAAATTCAGAATATGTAGTTACAAACGTGAGGGCACAGCCTTCTCCAGGATTTTTGTGCTTTCATTTTAATTTTTCTCTGTGTTTCCAATCCCAGCAAGCAAGAATACAGTTTGAAAATTATGTCCAGTGTCTGAACCAGAAGCACAATGTAATTCAGGATCTTTAGAACTAGTCCGCTGCATTTTTATTAAATGAGAGTGAAGGAGTAGGTGGGACTTTTTATTTAAAAATAGATTAGCACAGGGGACCGGACTTGCATTTGAGGAAACATTAATAAGCCAGCCAGCCATTGTCCTTAATCAGAGAGTGTATTTGTAAGTAGAACATGTTGAATCTGTCATGATTGATGACGTTGTCTTTGTTAAAAGGGATGCTGCATCTTTAACAAGAGCAGACAGAAACAGTGCAGAATCTACAGTAAAATTGAGAACTGGAAAAGAAATCTTTCTTGATTTTTCCATGTATAACTTTTGTAAGATATTGAAAAGAAAAACATCAAAGCCGGGGGAAATACAAGTATCTTGCTGCTTACATTTTAATTCCTCACCTTTCCCCTCTGGGTGAGTTCCCCCTCCTTTTTCCCCCCTGAATTTAAAATGCTGGAAGGAAAAGCAACTGAGGTCCAAGTTACAGCTGCTGAATTCTCTGCTAATTGAAATTACTGGGCATATTTCTATATATAGTCAATGAAGAGATATGTAGCTTTCATTCAGTGCCTTCAAGACATGTCTTTTTGTAGTCAGAAAAACAGAGATCAATGCATTTTCAAACTGACAGAGGGAACGGATGCTCCTTAGTAGCACATGCTCGGGATCGTGTGTGTATCGTTTGTGCAGAGCAGAGACGCTGAATACTGGTCCATATGCTCCTTGTTTACTGCAATGTTTTTTGCATGTTACTGTGCACTCCGGACTAATGTGAAGGTAAGAAGAGATGAGACAACAATTTGGCAGGAATGTACATGTAAAACCAGCTGCAGAAAATGTCTACCTTGTGTTGCTGAGTACTTTGGAATTGCTAGCTGAACAGGCATATTATTACAGGTGGTTGCGGAGGCTTTGTTTTATCGTTGTCTGTGTAGCTAGAGCATAGAAGCATGTTTTAATTTTGCAGCTTAGCGACCTTCAGTTTTTAACTGCTTGCAGTTCAGATTCTGGGCATGTATGATCTGATAAACATGTTTTGCTACTGTCCAGGTAGGCCAGAAACAAGATGCCAAAGACTGTTTGTGCAGGGCTACATAGCTTTATATAGGATAAGAATTCCTATACTCTAGTCCCCCATGCATCCTCCAAGTGATGCTACTTGCATGCTTTCTTGTTGATTACTTGTCTGACAATCGGGGGTATTGCTGCTGTTACCTGGCTTGTTTTTTGTGCTGATTTCTTTCTAACTTGAAACAAAATGCATATAAACAAATTATAAGCAACATCCTAAGAAATAAACAAGGGATTATTACTGTAAAATTATATTGAAAAATGCCAGCTGGCAGCACTGGTCTCACAGTAACTATTAACCAGCGTTTGTTACTCATGTCAACATTTGCTTGCTCTGTTAATTAGTGTCAGAACTTCAATATAAGTTGCTGGATATATTACCTTCTCTGCAAATAGGACAATATTAGCAGACAGGATCATTGGCATTGAGTTGAGCTGTAAGCCAAGATGTGGGCCAGCTGTGGGAATCCAGTTGCATAATTTAAATGAATTACAGTCCTTAGTCAACATATCGGGGAGGTACTTTTGGCATTATGGCTTTTTCAAGTTCACATGAGCATGTCTGTCTGAGAAGGAAAATACTGGCAAATGATGGATAATCACGGTTAGAATTGTTTTACCTGGAGAAATAATTGTAAAGGATATTTTGCTTTCAAGCTGCTTTAAGCATGCATCTGAATTAAAGTGAGTTTTCTGTATTTGTACTTGGTTTGATAATAATGAACTTTGTTTATTAGGTCAAAACATTTTTTGTCCATTTGTTTAAAAAAGTATGCTGCATTAAAAGCTCACATTCTAAGAGTCTGCTCCTATGTATGTTGTCAAAGTCTGTACTGCTGATTGCTGTACTGAATTGCTAAGCTTTCACATTTTATTACTTTCTAATTAACTTTTGCCATTCACTTTGTGTGCCACTTTTGAGGAGGAAGGTGAAGAGTATAGTTTCTTGGAATGTGTGGATAACAAGCCAGAAAATACAAGTCAAAACTTTTAATGCTGTTCTGTCTTCCTAAAATACAACCATTGTCCTTTCCTTGTGCTTTCCCTATAATGTTTTTGCCAGGTTAGTAAATTATATCCACATTATATGCCTTGTGTTCTATGCAGTAAATAGTCAATAAAGAACTGTTTTGAGACCGACCTTTCTTTATTACTTATTTCTTCCCCTACCCTACAGTACTGTGCTGAAGGTGTTGGGTTAAAGTCAGTCTGTTGTTGAGAAATGATTTCTCAGTCTAAATAAGAATAAGTAGAGGGGAACTTTCAATATGACCATTTTTTACTGTGATTTCCATGAAATACCTTATCAGTTAGTACCACAGCAACTGTTAGGAGTCTCACGGGTTTAACTTTTGAAATATCTTTGTTTCCATTCATAAATACAGAAAAAAGTGAAAGGTTTTTACTAGTCCAAGTCTGACAATTGTTTGGATAAGATAGTTTTAATTTGTTGGAATTCCTTCAACTGCTAAGTGTCTCTGGAATAATTGTTTGATATACAGTATCTGGTTTTTACATTATATTGTTCTAAGGATGTTATCTTCAGTTCTAATTTCATCAAACTCATCCACTTTCAATGTATACTTTAATCAGCTGCTTTCCAAACTATGCATTGGGCTACAATAACACGAAAAAGCTGCGCAAACTTTGCACATCCCCCCAAGGAACTGCCCAAGGCAGCGCCGCTTGCATCTCCAGTAATTCCTATTTTCTTTTTCTGATGTTGAAAATTACTTAATAAATAGGAGTTTATTGAATAGTGCTCCCCATGCCTAGTCATTCTGAAATATAGTTTTTCATAGTGTTTCTGCAGAACTCCGTTGCTCTTAACTTGGTTGGCACTAACATAAGCCACAGCTTTATGGGTGGCCAAAATAAATGAAATGCATTATAAAACATCTGTTTCAAGTTTTATATTTTCCCCCTTTTAAATGGGTGGAAAAAACTTAGTGGTTCTCAAATATTTTAGTCTTTAAGTCATAAGATAGAATTAAACTGTAAGTACAGGCTGTAACAGGAAATAGATTTGCTTGCCCTGGAAAGTGAAAAAGAAAAGCATTTGGGTCTGTTTGTGATGGAAGCTGCAGTTTATGGCTTTAGAGAAAGCAGATTTTTCAAGTTCAAGGTAGGACCCTTGCTTCTTGATTGCCAGTCTATCTGAAACTGCCCATGTGAACTTAGTTGGCATATGCAGACTTATAAAAAGAGGTCTACCCCATGCATTCTTAATCAAAGCCTGTTTTTACAGCTGACTGAAGGATAGTACTGACCATGAACATATACCTGCCTATGTGAGTACTTATTTCTCCCTGCCTGAGCAGAAACAAAGTCAGTGTTTAAAAAAGGGAGAAGGATGTCTGAGAAGTTATGAGCAAAATGTCTTTCTCTGTCATTGTTTCTCTGGACCTACATTTTTAAAATGAAATTCGGCTTGAATTAAAAAAAATTAAAAGAAAATATAACTATTGGTTTCTATTACCCGATTACTAGACACAACATTATTAAAACTCTTCATTTTTAACTGATCTTTCTTGCTCTCTCATATATGCACAGTTTTATACCTTGGTGGAAGATATCATAAATGAACACAGAAGTCAGGGAATTAAAATCTAAAAGTAGTGCCTCCAAGATCAGAAGTTCTCTTGTGGAAATGTGCAACGTGCTGAAAAAGTGAATTCCTACTATACGCAGTAGTTAAATATATTGTGGTATTTTCAGCATGACTAAGTCTCAGGAGCACAGGCTGACTATGGCAGGGGGCTACCCAGCGTCAAATGTTTGTAGTTTTAATTATGTCCACTGTGTATTGAAAATACTTTCTGTATTTACATGCAAGAGATTTTTAGAGGTTGCCATTAAAAACTTTCTGTTTTTGGCTTAAGCAAGTGTTTTAAATTCCCTCAGTATTAGCAATATTTCTTGTAAAACTATGGAAAACATTGCGAATATTTAAGTTCCATAGTCTGAGCTAAGCTTGAAAAACTTTTATGAACTTGGGTTCTTTCTTTTCTTAAAAGTTTGTAGGAGTTTCGTCTTCACCGTCCCTTGACGAACTTTATGTGTACCTCAGATTTTACTGTGAATCTGGGCTGCTATTTCTGGCTGACAGTTTGAGGGTCTTACTCGAGGCGCAGCTGGTGCATCTGGGAATTTGGGTATCAGAGCCGAGATCTTTCACTTGTACTCTAGCATGGGACTCGATTTGAGTGCTGGGCTCTCTCACCTTGAAACACCTCATTCTCAGCAGCAGTCAGCACTGGCTTTGGGGTCATCACAGCTTCATGTAAAGATCAGGGGGGGTTTGTTACGAATTCAGATCCATACCCTCTGAAGTGCCAACAGCTTCCCAGGAGGTTCAGAGTTACTTCAGCAGCAGTTTAAGGCTGTCTTCGTGTTAATGGGTACACTTGGCGCGTCAAAGAACTGAGCTGCTGCTTGAACACTGGCTTAACTAAGAGCCTTTCTTTGTTCTGACTGCTGACTTTGGGTCACCGTGGTGGTGATAGAAGTTTTCTACATATGATCCCTTGTATCTCCTGTGCTTCAGCTAAAAGATTATGCATAGTACCAAATAGCAAAATGTTTCATCGCCAAAAGGTGCAAAATGTCACAAATACCAACCGAGCTGCTGACTTCTGTCTATGTTTTTACACACAGCTGTAACGCTTCCCCTTTCCCAGTATATATTAATGATATAGCTACATAATTAAGTTGTATCTATCAAATATTTCACCACCCATAAAAAGAATTGTTATGGTCTTCCAAAGGAAAAGAGTTTATGGATAGTTTAGCCTCCGGCCTCCATTGCCAAAATATGTTCTGCTGTGGTCTTACGGTATTCTTTGCAAATGGCAGACAAAGTCCAAAGGATTTGGACTCCCAGCTCTCACATACGTCCAGAGATGGTCCTTGGATTCTTAAGCATATTTTCTTCCTTTAAATGTTCTATCATGCACCAACTTCTAACACCTCCCTACTAAGTGAGGAACAGTTCAGAATTCACAAGAATGGCTTTGATATAGAGTTTTAAAAAGAATGAGCAGGAAGGACTGGTTTCTCACTTTTTCTAGTGTAATTAAGAACAGACTCAGGGGTAGTTTTGAGTTTACTCCTTTTTGTAATTCTGTCTGACGGTCTGACTTACTGTATTCATAACTGCATAGTCATAACTATAATACAAATGGTAAGTCAAAGTACAGTTTCTCTACTACTGTAGGACACCAAGGCAAAATGTAGGTTAGTACTAGAAAGCAAAGAGAGTTGGTGTGGAATTTCTACCCTGAGAAGTTTGGAGACAAGGGAAAGGATAATATTATGTAGGTTGTGAATAACTGGTTGCATTTCTGTAATATATCTTGTCATCTGTTTATAAAATATTTGACTAGGCTATAAAATAAGCAAGACCTCGAACTTTATAAGGAATTTGTTTAATAACTGTGGGATCTAGCCTTGAGAGCTAAAAACAGCTGAGCTGTTCATACTGCTGTCATCCTTTTGTTAAATAAAGATGGAATTTTAAGGAAGAGATAACTCATTGCAAAAAGGGGTTAGTGATCTCTTGGACCAGCTTGTGCAAAGACAGCTCTCTCAAAATCATGACAGTAGTAATACCACAGGATTTCTTTCTTTTGGTAGCTTGCTGTACTGTTACTAAAATACATTGCTACTACCCACTCTCATGCTTTGCAGGAAGCTAAAGTTCTCATTTTTGGCCCGGTTACTGCAATCACATCAGTGATGTTAAGACGAGTTCTGGTAAACAGGAGATCTGAATCCAGTTTCATACCGTTCAAACAGTAGTTCTGTCTGAATAAGATGTACATTATTTGAATACTAAAGATCGATTTTTCCACTTCTGAAAGCAAACTTTGCTAGATTTGCAAGCATTTAAAATACCTAAGTATGTACTTTACCACTCCGCCCAGCTGCAAGTGTTGATTTACAATACATGGCCATAACAAGTTATGAATTAAAGTGGTAATTAGAATAGATTAATGACTCAGCAGCAGCTCTGGTTTTCTAGATATAGTAAAACTGGGACTATATTTAACCCATAGGCCAGAGTAATATTCCCTTAAAGGCCATTATAAATGTGTGAATAGGTACAGAGATGCTAAAATGACAAGCAGAGTGTAAGAAATTAAATCCACTACTAAGAATTCTTTATGAACACCAAGCAAGTATGAGTATTATGCTATGGGGATAAGGGGTACTTATCTAAAGGCAGAACAGTTAGTCGCAAAAAATAGTGGTTGGAAGATACAGAAGCTAGGCACTATTTTCTTCATTCAAAAATTTCTGGATAAATAATAGAACCAAGAAAAGTATTTCAATTCTGTTTTGTCTCTCCTATTTCAATGTAGGCTCATTAGAGCTTATCTGATGAGCTGTTCTTATCAGAGATATATAATTGGCCTTTTTGTTAGAGGAGAATTGGAAGGATCTAGGACTGTAAAAGTATTTAAATTTGTTTGGCTTTTAAGATGTGAAAGATGTTCAAGTAACTAGACTATAATATCATGTCTATACATGACAATTTAATGTTTGCATAAAAATGATGAAAAGTTAAATCCTTTGTTAAATTGCTGCTGATAGACTTGCCCTACGCACTTAAGATGCCAGTGTTTGTGTGATTTTTATGAGATTGCAAAGGAATTAGATCAACAGTCCTGACAGCAATGCTGCCTACAAAATATTAAGAAACGTGCAGTGGACTAAGGCAAAAGTAAGTTGTTTTATTTTTTTCGGGAGACTTTGTGACTGCTATCACCCAGATGAGGAGAAGTACAGAAGGCCATTAATCAGTGATGGATGGAATTAATAATAGCTTACCACAATTAAAGGCTGCCCAACAATCTCTCATGGTCAGTTTCTATCTGCACTCACTTCTAACTTCCTCTGTTTCTCCTGTCTCATTTGCTCATGCTAAGTTGGATAAAGATAACCTCTGTCTGTGGTTGAGTGGAGTGTTGCATTTTCCAGGGCTAGTCTTCACAGACATGTCCTCTCTTACTGCTACTGGTTGTATATATATTTTGGACACACCGAGATATTTCGTTCCTATCCAGGCCCCCATCTTTTTGTCATAAGATGAGTGTATGAAATGCTTTTACCTGCTTTTGGAGGGGGAAGCCCTCACCCACTTCCTTCCATGATATCCTTATAGACAGTGAGAGACAAGGAAAATGTCTTTTGGAAGTAAAGATGCAAAAGAAGATTCCAAACGAAGAACTGTTATTTTTTCAGTTGTGGACAGACACCAAAGAAATGAACTCTGGAACACATTCAGGCAATCCGCATTCCACCTGTGTCATCATGCCAGAATAATGAGTGATACCTAAAGATTAATGACTAATACAGAAGTTACAGAATGAAAGCCCCCTATTATTAAAAGCATAACCATCACTGTTTTCTCAGAGGAGGTGGCTGATTTTTCCCTTTGTATCTCCAGACAGATCTGAGTGTTTGAAGTAGTATAAATTCTCCTGACAACTGAGTAACTTCCAGACTTCTTCTAGAAAGACAAGTAAAACAAAATATGAATCCCATAAAAACAAATCTAAGAAATCTGGACACAAGCATTTTTTGTTTTAGTCTTACTTTCACCAAAGAAGTAAACCTCTCAAATTTCAAATAGGAATCTCTGCGGAGAAGTAATTGGAAAGGCTTGCCTGCCTTTGATAGCACAGAGGATCATTAAGATCTTAAAAAAGGAGGATTCACTGGAGAAGTAAAACTCAGAAAAGCGTTTTCATCCAAGTTGCAGGACAGATGAAGAAAAATATTGTAGATGCTTCACACATATTTGCAGATATTTTGGAGATGATTTTCAGCCTGTTCCAGATTTGTTTTCAAAACTTCAGTTTTCATTTGCAAACAAAAATAAGGGGCCAGGTTTTCAAGTTAGATAGAACAATCATAATTAATCTAGTCTGTCAACACAGACTGTAAAACTTCCATGAATATTTGGAGGAAGGATACATCTCTTGAAACCTGCCGTACCTTTTAGAAACACATTCTATCTCTGTTGAATAATTTCTGATGAGGGAGAACCTCTCACAACTTTTACAAATTCCAGGGTTTATTAGTCTGTTGGAGGTGTGTACCATGTTTCTGTTCTGAATTAATCTAGGTCTCAGCTTTCAGCTTTTGGGTCACTTTCAGTGTTTTGCTACATCTTAATCCGCTGGACTGAGGACCCCACTGCAAAGGGTTGTACCCTTGTGAGTAGCTCCAGGCTGTGGCAAATACATCCCCTAATCATGTCTTTGATTAAATAAATAAACTGAGCTCCTGGCATCTCTTACTGCAAAGTATGATTGCCAGCGCCCTCATGACTTTGAGCTCCCTCCAGTTTCACAGCAGGCCTCTTGATCTGTGCATGCCACAGCTGGACACAGCCTCAGAGCAGTGGCAGCCCCGCGCAGAAATAACAAATGTCTCAGCTCCTACCAAAGATACCGTGTGTATGTCCAGGGTTACACTGGCTCCTTTAGCCACATTGCTGCACTGGCAGTTCACGTTCTGCCCTGTATCTAGCCGCATTGCTATCTGCTTAACTGCACACATCTGGAAAGTGCCCACAGGGAAGGGTTGCTTTCTTTATTCGCAGACGTAGGACTTTATTGCTGTCTGTATTAAAAAATACATTGATCTGTATCTACAACCTGTCCTCTGCACCATTTAGCACACTGTCCTTGTCTAGGTGCCTGTTTAGAAATCTCTCTCTAGCTGAGCACTAAGTGAAAGTCAGAACTCTTGAAGGGTTGATCTTCTTGCAAAATAGGAATCTCCTGGTTAAAATGGAAAAGTGAATAAAATGAGAGTGAAACAAAGCTTCTGTGGAATCATAGAATCATAGAACAGTTTGGTTTGGAAGGGACTTTCAAAGGTTGTCTATTCCAACCCCCCCGCCACGGGCAAGGACATCGTCAATAGATTAGTTTACTTAGAGCCTGTCCAACCTGACCTTGAATCTTTCCAGGGATGGGGCATCTACCACCTCTCTGGGCAAACTGTTTCGGTGTTTCACCACCTTCATTGTAAAAAATTTCTTCCTTCTGTCTAGTCTGAATCTTCCCTCTTTTAGTTTAAAAACATTACCCCTTTTCCTATTGCAACAAGACCAGCTAAAAAGTCTCTCCCCATCTTTCTTATAGGCCCCCTTTAAGTATTGAATGATGGCAATAAAGTCTCCTCTTATTTTCTATTATGTTCTCTTCTCCAAGCTGAACAATCCCAACTCTCTCAGCCCATCCTCATAGGAGAGGTGCTCCATCCCTCCGAGGAAGATCTCTCTGAGGAAGAGACAGGTTTTTTTATTGGACCATCTCTGGTAGTCAAAAAACAGTGGATATGCCTCTAGATACACAATGTCTTTTGATCTCACGTATATCCTTAGATTATTATGGGTACAATAACAGTTAGCAACTCAGTGCCTAGATATTATATGAAATATCTTTTTATTAGAGATCTAATCATAGTAAGTAGTTCCCTTAGAAATGGAAAATGTTAAGACTTGGAAAGATTATTTCATTTCTACTAGATAACCCATGAAGACAAGAACCTGAATTCTTGCTGAGAGGATGTTAGAGTGCTGATCAGTACTTTCATACACTCTTCTTGCTGTATACTTTTGAGATGTTATCAATTTCTCATGAAAACCTGCTTTTGTAGTGAATCATGTGATCCATTTATACATCTCTTGTAGTGCTTGCGTTCTTAAAAATAGGGACGCGAATGAGACATGCTGGTTTCTAGCCACATGTGTAACTGGAAAGTGAATATAAGGCATTTTGCCTCTGAAACAAGAAATGAGCTAAAAAACTCAGGTGGCATTCAGCTCACTTAACTTTAGATGTAACTAGTGTAAACATCTATATCTAGTGATTTCAGGCTCCCTTTAGTGTCAGTAGAGAGGAATTTTCTCTTCTGAGGCATGATTCATACGACCTAGTTTAAATATCTACATGAGGATGAGATTAATTGTGCCCTGAATGTGCCAATTTCTCTCCATTTACCAGAGAGAGCTTAGGTGACTAGCTGAGATGTAGGTCTCTCTCTTATAGACATTTCCATCTGGTCAAATTAATCCCATCCTTCAAAGCAGCAAAGATGGGATTTTTAATGCTGGTCAGGCAGCTTTTTCTGTCCTTTCCTTTTTTATGTAACAGAAGGAAGACATAAAAATCTGGGGAGGTGGAGCAAGCTGTTGTGAAGGGTCAGCCAAGATGCCCTGGAGATGAGGCAAGAGCAAGAGTTTGTGGTACTATGAGATAATCTGATTTGTTTTTCTTTGCTTTTGTCTTGGTTCTGGCTTCTAAATTACTTAATTAATATACAACAAATAAGCAGTGAGTAATTGAACTGAGCTGTTTGCTGCATGTTTCCCTCTTGCCCAACTGGTAGATCAGCCCACTATTTCAATGATGTTCAATTGTTGTATTTTATTTTAGTTGCTTTAAAATTATGAGAGAACAATTTAAGGACACTTAATGAGACACTGAGAGCCGTGCAGTTTTCACAGTGTAGGCAGGTGCTGCAAAAGCATAAAAAATTAAATAAATAGAGTATATACATTGAGTGAGATTTTGCCTGCACGTCAGATAGATAGCTAACTTCAGTCGTCTTTGAAACAGGGACCTTCATCTAAGCTTAGTCTCTTTCAGCCAGTAAATTTAGGTAACTGAGAAACCGGTTCCACTCACACTAATTTAGACACCCACAGCTGTCCAGCTGAATAGCTAACTGTATAATCAACCTCAAAACTGACCCAAAACTATGGGATAACCTCAGGGGTAAACTTGGCTAGAAATGCAAGAAGAAAGACTGAACACGGGCCTAGAAGTGTAGGTGTGACTCTGGAAGACCTGAACTGTTGCCACAGAGTCACCAGAAAATGTCAATAGAAGTAATAGTCAGTAATGCATCTTAGGGGGATATTTTGTGAGCATTAATTAGCAAATATTTGTACAGTACCTCCAGTGTAAATTTGCCATGTCTCTATAATACATCGTAAAATTAGCTAACAGTTTAGGTGTCAGAGACTGCTTATGATAATTACCAACTTTTCAAAAGTTGTTAGGGGCTGGTTATCTGGGGATTTGTGAAGATCTAATTATCATTAGCCATCTGACAAAAACAGGTGACTTGATCCTGAGATTTTTTTCCCCCAGCTAGATTTGAATGTTAACATGATCTTCTAAACAGATCAAATTTCTCATTTTTTGGACAGTTAAGTGAATATATATTTCACTCTTTTTCACACAGAAAATGCAATACTTCTCAGTCTAAAGATGAGCTCAAAATTAATTGTAACCTGTAGCTTGCTGCTATGTAATTGTTTTTAACAGTATTTAGCTAAGGGAGAATTTTTGCTGTCGTCTGTTTTTAAGAGAAATCA
Organism: Steatornis caripensis; assembly: GCA_013398225.1. Taxonomy (NCBI): domain Eukaryota; kingdom Metazoa; phylum Chordata; class Aves; order Caprimulgiformes; family Steatornithidae; genus Steatornis; species Steatornis caripensis. The sequence continues at coordinate 36,880 of VZSC01017092.1, forward strand.
TACGTTTAATACAGAAAAGTGTTTTAAAGATTTCTTGACAGGCTAATAAATCATGAATGGATGGATTGCATGCCAGCAGGATGTAGTTTCACACAGGATGATGAAACAAAGATGCAAAAGATTTTTTTGTGTGGTCCATACTTTGTGCAATACATCAGCTCTAATGGAAAAGGAAAAAAAGTGAAAGAAAAGAGAAAGGGAAAAGCTTCCCAATACAGGCCAATACAGGTGACACTGTTGTGGGTGTTTACTACAGGCCACCTGATCAGGAAGAGGAACTTGATGAGGCCTTCTACAGACAGCTGGAAGTTGTCTCACAGTCACAGGCCCTGGTTCTCATGGGGGACTTCAACAGCCCTGATATTTGCTGGAAAAACAACACAGCCGGGCATGTACAGTCCAGGAGGTTCCTGCAGAGCATTGGTGATAACTTTTTAACGCAGGTGGTGGAGGAGCCAACGAGGAGAGGAGCGATCCTGGACCTGATACTAACGAACACAGAAGGCTAAGGCCCGACTGGAATTAAATCTGGCAAGGGAGGTTAAGGACAACAGGAAGGGCTTCTATAGGTACATTGGCAGCAAAAGGAAGACTAGGGAAAATGTGGGCCCGCTGCTGAACGAGGCGGGTGACCTGGTGACACTGGACACAGAGAAGGCAGAGTTACTGAATACCTTCTTTGCTTCAGTGTTCACTGCTAGGACTGGCCCTCAGGACTCCCAGACTCTGGAGATAAAAGAGGAAGCACGGGAAAATGAAGACTTGCCCTTGGTCAATGAGGATTGGGTTAGAGAGCAGCTAGGCAAACTG
>VZSC01017093.1:0-25845 GCA_013398225.1 Steatornis caripensis
ATCTCCAGAGGTCCCTTCCAGCCCCTACCAATCTGCGGCTCTGTGATTCTGTGATTCTGTGATATTCACGTGCGATGTCTAACTCCCCAGAGATGCCGTAACGTTATTAAAAGGAAGCTTTTGCTGAAATAGTATTACAATTTGTAGGAAGCTAGGACCAACTTTTTTTCTACTGATAGGTGGATCAACCAGTCATTTAAATGTCTTTTAGGACTGCTAAGAATGCTGTTGTTAGGGTTATTTACCCCAGACAATTTTTTCCCAGTGTACACTAGACGTTACATGTGAAAGCTCAGGGTACTCCTACGGAACAGTGGCCAGCGCAAAGGCACACAGAGCTGTGTCATTCTGTGTTTGTACTTCAGGGTGGCATGGTGAAACATCCAGTCCTTTCCAGAGCAGTTTCCTGTGAAACTTTGACTTCAAGAGGAACAGCCACATTGAACTAAAATTAGGCCTGTGCTTAAACATGTACTGAATTGAAACTTAAAGCTAATGTTCTATACAAGTAAATGTATCCCAGTGAAATAATGACTTCTCAAATGCGTTCACTCAGCTCAGTAGGAGTATCTCCACCTTTATCTTACGCAGTCCTTTTTTAGAATGATTTTATCTAACAGTAGATTTTAATAATATGCTCATTGCTGGAGAATATGTGCTGATTAGAAGTCTGTGACACTGCTTCTGGACTCTGTTCTAATACAGGCTATAAATTTCACTGAACTGAATGCATCCTGGAGATTATAAGTAGCAGTCAGATAGTTCTGGCGATGTAATTTGTTCATAAGAGACAGGGGGCCAAGATGTAGAATTCAAATGGTGATATTGAAGTCCATAAACCCAGTGAGTTCATACTGGAGCGAGAAGAAGTTGTGACAAGATTACCTCTGAGTTCCCCTATGTATCCAATGCAATAGATGCGATTCTGATTATATGATTTACTGTTTCTTTTGTCATTCAAAGTCCTGTTTAGTATTGATTTCTGATTCCTCAGAAACACTTCCATACTCTGCAAAGATCCTGATGCTGCCCTTCTTCCATTTTTCCACTGAAGTAAACTTTCAGTCTAATTTTTAGGAACTTTCTTGAATGCATGACTGTGTACTACTAATATTTGTTGTCTCTAGAGATCTTTTTTCCAATGAACATTTAAAAAACTTTTGTGTAGAGGTAGTCATCTTGGTATCTGAAAGGACCTGATGTTTCTGTAGTACCATATTTGTTCCTCCAGGTTGTGTTGAACTCCTTGTATGAGGATTGGCCTGGCTTGCTCACTCCAAGGCAATGATAGTAACCTGTCAACATCTCCCTTACCTTTGTAATACAAGCTTTTGGGAGCAGGGTCTCTTCTCCCTGTGTATATTTAAGAAGAAATTAATGCCTTACTCTAACATGTCCCCAGACTTTGAGGGGGATTAGTGCAGCTTTATCATCCAGTATAACAAACAGTTTTTTATATGCAATAATCTTATTCCAGCCCTGGATATTTGTACCAATATGTTTTTCTGTAAGACCCTCAGTATTATATTCTTCGTTTTAAGCAAGTGTATGTACTGTCTGAGCCCACTGCCAGTATAATCAATTGCAAAGCTGTAGTAATCTGTTATATTCAAGTTTCACTGACTTTCTCATTTTTTACCTGTATAGTCTCAAATCAGCAAGTTTATAATGATAAAATTTTTTAATCTAACTCATAACTTTCCAAGGCTCTTTTGAAATGAAAGAGATTTGTATTATTTCATGATGCTGTATTTTTCTTTCCTTGTTTTCTGGGAGCATTATAACATTCTCACTATGAAAAAATTGCCAGCTTCTTTAAAGGGAGAATTTCAAAACAGGAAGAACAAAAGCAAAAAAAAGTAATCTTTTTATGTTTCTGTTTCCTTTTTTTTTAATCTTTGAGTGTCACAGAATCACGGAATGATTGAGGTTGGAAGAGACCTCTGAGGGTCATCTTGTCCAACCTCCCTTCCCAAGCAGGGTCACCTAGAGCCAGTTGCCAGGATCATATCCAGATGGCCTTTGAATGTCTCTGAGGCTGGAGACTCCACAGCCTCCCTGGGCAACCTGTTTCAGTGCTTGGTCACCCTCACAGTGAAAAAGTATTTCCTGATATTCAGAAAGAACCTCCTGTCTTTCAGTTTGTGTCCATTGCCTCTGGTCCTGCCACTGAGCAGAGCTTGGCTCCATCTTCTTTGCACCCTCCCTTCAGGTATTTATATACATTGATACATTGATAAGATCCCCCTCGAGACTTCTCTAGGCTAAATGGTCCTAGCTCTCTCAGACTTCCCTTATATGATTGATGCTTCAGTCCCTGCATCATCTTTGTGGCCTTTTGCTGGACTCTCTCCAGTACGTCCATACATCCCAGAGGAACCCAGAACTGGACAGAGTACTCCAGGTGTGGCCTCACTAGTGCTGAGTAGAGGGGAGGGATAACCTCCCTTGACCTACTGCCAACACTCCTCCTGATGCAGCCCAGGATACCATCAGCCTTCTTTACAACAAAAACACGTTGGTGACTCATGTTCAACTTGGTATCCATCAGGACCCCCAGGTCCACTTCTGCAAAGCTGCTTTCCAGCTGGGTTGCTCCCAGCATATGTTGATGTATGGGTTTGTTCCTCCCCAGATGCAGACTCTGCACATCATCTCCACAGATCAGCCCCCGACCTGTACTGATGCATGGGGTTATTCCTTCCCATGTGCAGGACCCTACACTTGCCCTTACTGAACTTCATCAGGTTCCTCTCTGCCCAACTCTCCAGCCTGTCCAGGTCACGCTGAATGGCAGCACAGCCTTCTGGTGAGTCAGACGCTCCCCCCAGCTTTGTATCATCAGCAAACTTGCTGAGGGTGCACTCTGTCCCTTCATTCAGGTTGTTGATGAATATGTTGAACAGGGCTGAACCCAGTATCGACCCCTGGGGAACACCGCTGGTCACACGCTTTTGACTAGACTCTGCGCCACTGATTACAACGCGCTGAGCTCTGCCATTCAGCCAGTTCTCGATCCAGCTCACTGTCCACTCATCTAGCCCACAATTCCTAAGCTTACCCATGAGGATGTTGTGGGAGACATTGTCAAGAGCCTTGCTGAAGTCAAGGTAGACAACATCCGCTGCTCTTCCCTCATCTACCCAGCCAGTCATGCCATCATAGAAGGCTATGAGATTGGTCAAGCAGGATTTCCCCTTGGTGAGTCCACATTGACTGCTCCTGATAGTCTTCTTCTCTTCCATGTGCTTTGAGATGACTTCCAGTATGAGCTATTCCATCACCTTTCCAGAGGTGGAGGTGAGACTGACTGGCCTGTAGTTTCCTGGGTCCTCCTTCTTGCTCTTTTTGAAGATTGCAGTGACAATGGCTTTCCTCCAATCCTCAGGCACCTCTCCTGTTCTCCACACCTTTTCAAAGATGATGGAGAGGGGCCTGGCAATAACATCTACCAGCTCCCTCAGCACTTGTGGGTGCATTCTGTCAGGGCCCATGGACTTTTGGGTGTCCAGTTTGTGTAAGTGGTCTTTGACCCAATCCTCCTTGACCACAGGGAAGTCTTAGTTTCTCCAGGCTCTCTCTCTTACCTCTAGTGACTGGGAATCCTGAGAGCCGTCCTTAGCAGTGAAGACTGAAGCAAAGGCGGCATTCAGTAATTCCGCCTTCTCTGCATCCTCTGTCACCAGGGTGCCCTGCTCGTTCAGCAGTGGGCCCACGTTTTCCCAGTCTTCCTTTTGCTACCAGCGTACCTGTAGAAGCCCTTCCTGTTGTCCCTGCCTGCCCTTGCCAGCTTCAGTTCCAGGTGGGCTTTAGCCTTTCTTGTTGCATCCCTGCATGCTCTGACAACATTCCTGTATTCCTCCCAAGTGGACAGTCCTTTTTGTCACATCCTGTCCATGTCTTTCTTCCCTTTAAGTTTTTCTAGAAGCTCCTTGCTCGCCCATGCATGTCTCCTGCCTCCTTTCCTTGACTTCTTATTCGCAGGGATGCACTGATCCTGAGCTTGGAGGAAGTGGTTCTTGAATATTAACCAGCTCTCTTGGCCTCCCCTGCTTTCTAGAGTCCTAACCCATGGGATTCCTCCAAGTAGGTCTTTGAAGAGGGCAAAGTTAGCTTTCCTGAAGTCCAGAGTTGTAATCCTACTTGTTGCCCTGCTTTGTCCACACAGGGTCTGGAACTCCACCATCTCATGGTCGCTGCAGCCAAGGCTGTCCCCAATCTTCACATCCCCAACCAGTCCTTCTCTCTTCATTAGTATCAGGTCCATCAGGACTCCTCTCCTTGTTGGCTCCTCCACCACTTGTGTTAAAAAGTTATCATCAATGATCTGCAGGAACCTCCTGGACAGTGCATGCCTAGCTGTGGCTCAGTGGACTTATGATTGGACTCAATGATCTTGAAGATCTTTTCCAACCGAAATAGTTTTATGATTCTATGATTCTGCTGCAATGCTGAGAGGAGGCTATAGTTCTTATGCAGGTTTCTGGAAGAAGCGATGTCTCTGCTTGTCTAGTATTAATTCTATCACAGAATAACGTTCAAACCAACTTGCTGATACCGAATTAATACAACAGGGTAAAAGTCTCGATGATTTAATCACTCTTAGAAATTGAATAAAAATATGAAAATGCAGGGTGTAGGGAAGAGAGAGTAGCTATGAAATCATCTAGGTAAGAAAAGAACTTAACTATATTATTAGACACTAAGGAGTCCTTAATGAAAATATTCAAAAACTTTGTAAGATTATGATCTGACCTGAGAATCCAATCACTGCACGTGTGAATGTATAGAGAAAATCAGTCTTTCTTAGTTACTGCTGCATATGGAACTCTTTGAAATAAAAAGATTCGTGGGGTGAATATTTCTTTGGACAAAAGCCCTGAAAGTCTTTCAGTACTGTTAAAGGCTCTTTAAATTACTTGTATACAAACATTCTTGGGAATTATTTGCCCCCAGGAATGCTTCTGAAAAGCAAAAGTCTCTAATTCTTTACTGTGTTCTTGGAGAGATTAATGATGGGAATACCTATACTACCTCTTCTGGAGAGCTTTTGATTTTTCCCACCTCCTCTTAGTCATAGAAGTTAATGTATGTAATTAGGGAGCAAAACTAATATAATACAGATGATCACACTCTGCACATAGCCAGAGAGTATTATCCTTTTGATTAAAGCTCCCAATGTCTTCTGTTGGTACAGAGGCAGACTTGAAGTGAATATTTCAGGAAGTCCAAATGCAGAAATCTGAGCATGTGGCAAACGTTTGTAAATACAAAAACAATGAAAATAAAGCTGTTCACAGAGGAAAAATGACAAAAGTAATTGAATAAATACAAGATTACATGTAAAACAGTAGGTACAGGTTGTTCTTCAGTTGTTCTGTTAATTGATAATTCTGAAAGTTAGTCTCTCAAGTGGTGGCTCAAAAGACTTGGTGTTACCACCTATTTGAGTACACAGATGCAGGCTTGGTGAAATACAAGAGACCTATCTGAATTCCATAAGAAGATACGGTTAGCCTAAGGATTGAACTGGGAAATGAGAATCTTGGAAAACAATCTTCCCCCTCATTTTAGCATCAAAGATGAATGATTAATATTAGAGGGGAAAGTTATAAAATGTGTTTTATATCATTTAGGAACTGGTTTTCAAATTGGCCTAGAAACGCCAGTTTCATTTCCAGAAAGGGAGACTTGGTTATTAGAAAGAATTTTTTACTTTAAAGTGCAATGAATTTCTGTAAGAAACTCTCTGGGGAAGTGGTGGGATGTTTATCACTGGAAGTTTGGAAGACTAGACTAGGATCTGACTGCATCAAAGTGTGTATGCTTTGCTGCTGTGCAAACTGTGCTGGAAGAGGAGCTGGTTAGTGTCTTGAGATCCTCTTCTAAGATTGTACATTTCACATTCCTCACCTGTCCCATATATGTTTCAGTGCCATACATATTATATAGTAGGTGATAATGTATTATGTGATAAAACACAAGGTTTATCTTGTAAACCACTGCTATAGCATGTTCTCTGAATCAGGGACAGGGTCTGATCAGTATTAAGCTCCTGCCATTTCAGACTGTTGGTCTGAGGTGAGTAACTGGAGGCTCCCCAACGTCTTGTTTCTGTGGATTGACATGGAAACAAAGAGCAAAAAGAAACACAGAACGGCCTTGTCTTCACTCAAACTTCTCTGCTGCTACAGAGCAGAATTTTCAATTCTTAAGTAAAGCTGATCAGAGGAAGGACCCAGAATGAGAAATCCCTCTAAAAACACTGTGGCGAAATCGTTCTAGACTTATTTTAGGAAAATGTTGACTAAGTTGGGGGAATCAATGATTAACATAGTGTGTGATGTGGTACTATTTCTGTTCTGCATTTGTGTCTGATTTTCTACTGGGGACAGGGGAAATGCTGACAGGAGTAAGTGAAGAAAAGAGCCCAAACTGTGTTTAGTCTCTAGGGAAACACCTACCAACAGCTACTCTTCTTTCTGTACCAACAGTACGAATACTGTCAGCAGAGATGTGCTTCTAGGAGGTTATAATGATATTTCTTAGCTATCCAGTACTCTTGAAACAGGAAGTGATGTAAACAGAAAAAAAACTTGAAGTGTGACCTGTACAAGGAAAAAGAGTTAAATTAGTTTCTTCTTTGTCCTTTCTATCTTACTATTCATTTGTTGAATCTGTTATAGATCAATCTAGTTCTAATGGAGTATTCTCTTCTATAGAAAATTGATAATGTAAAGCCCTTTAGGGCTAAGCCTTGCTTACAGGTCTCCCTGTTAAAGAGCAATCAGGGCTAATAGAAAGTTCTTAGAATTGAGAGAGGATGGGAACTAAATAATGTAATGAGTAAGCCTTCTAAATTTCTAAATTACTAAATAGTAATCTAGATCCATACTCTGCTAGTACCTTTGTGCTTGCTGAGATAATTCATTATTCTGGAAACCTGTTAACTTTGACAACAGAGCAAGGCTTGAAGTGCACTGACAAAGAAGTCTAGATGTGGAAGACTTAACAAATGCATGGCACCATGGACTCAGAAATTTTACAAGAAACACTACGTTGTGTTTCTGTAGATAGTATTAAAGGATCTTAAGTATTTTTCATGTTCTGGTAAAGATCACCAATTAAAACATTTTGGTAGCTTTCACATTTTCCAAAATGCAGGAAAGATATTCCATAAGATCTTTCTTGTAGTTTTTTGAAGACCAGTCTGAAATACAGGCTGCAGTCATTCCTTTTGATCCCAAAAGTTCAGGAATGCATCCACCAGTTTTCATGAATGTTCTTAAAATACTTACCTCATATTAAATGAGCTATTAATTATGAAGTCTATGGGGTTACCAAAAGCTATCAAATCCTTGAACTATTCATATAAAAAGTTGCCTTCAAAGATCAATGTATGAAAACTATTGGTGCTTCTTGTGTTGAAGATGTACTAGATATTCTATCACCACTTGTAAACATAGTTTGGGACTGTTTTAAGATACTTTTGGTCTCTGAACGGTGCGCTCACTTGTGCTTTTATGTGGTCCATTAAATCTAGGAAAGATAATTCAATTGTTATGGGAGACTAGAAATGCAAATAAAAGTCATGGAAATAGTCTGCGTTATGAGAGAAATGTTTGAAAATTAGTTTGAAGAGAGGACATGTTTTTGTCTATATCTTCTACAGTGAGCAGTAGGAAAATACCTCAGCCTCTTGTAGACAATATAAAATCCATTGATGTGAAAAGCAGCAAAGGCGGAAAATTCAATGTGTCATAGATTGTAACAGAGTAAAGTTCAAACAGCCTGTTTGGATAATAGACTGCCATAAATATGTCTATGACATGGAAAGCATGCCAGCGGAAATTATAGAGGATTTTCTTAGTCTGAGAAATGTGTATTCCAAAGATTGTTTCTGGTCTAATGCTTTCTATTCCAGGAAGACTTAGATGGTGAATTCAAAATATATTTGAAGTTCCAGCACAACTTTTATGCAGAATGTTTAGCATGGCATATTCAGACAGATGCTTTCTCTTTTTACACGTTACTCCTGTCCTTTCTGTCTTTCTATCCTTTTTTCTGTCCCTATTTTAAGGTACTTTTATGTCATTTATTTTTAATCTATCCCCTTTCTTTTCTGATTTTTTTTTTAATGCTTTGAAAAGGTGGGTTGTAGAATTCATCCTTGTATGTATGAACTAGAGCTTTACCTCTTAATCTTAATGCCAGCATTCGGAACTGGAACTTTAAGTTAATTTTAGTTTAAATACTCATGTTTTCTGTGTATAGAACAATTATTTTCTTCTAAGGTCAACTGAATGTTGCCAATGACTTCATCAGCAATCTCTGCTTTCACAAGTGAGCCTTTCTGTAGCAATGGGAATGAAAATAGGAACATTGCTACATATATCAATATAGTCTCTAATCTCTTTCTCCTCAAACTGTATTCATGTCTTTGCATTAGCTCTGACTTTTCAGTACCGTATTTAAAATACAGGAACTGGAATGCTCTGCAAAGTCAAGAGTAATGTCTGTTTTCCTTTGTCCATATAAACAATGGTTATCTTAACCTTTTTACGCATCCTGGAAGTCTGTCTGTTGCTTGTCCACTATGACCCAACCAACATTCTTTGTAGTCACTGCTTCCTGGGATAAGGTATAACCTCAGCATAACATGTCTTACGATGTATGTGTAAATACATGACTTTGCATTCGACTGTATGGAAATGTGCTTTGTGTTTGAATTATCACAGCTCTTGGTATGCTGTTCTTGCAATCATTGCTTACCAGTTTCAACTATAATGTCTAAATGTAAATGATAGACTACTGTAAATATAGTGGTTAGACTACTGTCATTCACATGATTTGATAGGAGATTATAGCAAGCTACCTCTGTAATTTTTAATAAGCCAACTCATGTGATTGATTGTTTTTATTACATTAGAGAATATGAGATGGCAAATAATGTACTTTTTTATTGGGTCTAGGGTGTATTTTCGGTCACAGTGAATTTCATACTTAGTTTTCTCCAGACACTCAGATGGAGTAACAACAATTAAATATGTCACATGTCGCCTCCCAAAAGATATATTTGTGTTTTCTAATGGTAAAGGTTGTTGGTAGTAAATAACACAGCAATCATTGGTGTTTTATTTTCATCCTCTATGTCTGAAATGACAGCTATTACATTTGCTGTGGGGTCTTTTAAGCAATGCTCTTTTTTAATTTGAACTTAATTTGCCTCTCTACTACAAAAATTGATTTAATGTAACACAGATTTCTATGCTAAGATTCATTAGATTTCTAGCTTAATTGTGTCTATGCAAAGAGCGGGACTTGACTACAGAATGCCGCTCTCTTTCGTTGACACAATCCTTGGACAATTCCCATACAAGGACACAGTTAAAGAAGTGCAGCACTGACCATTTGAAATACAAACAACAGTTGGTTTTTTTTTTGCAAGGTTAGTTCTGAATTTCTCTTTACATTTGAATTTAGATTTTTTTTCTTTGATTTTTGAATTTCTCTTTGTATTTGAATTTATATTTTTTCTTTTTTTATTTATTAGATGCAAGATCCATTTATTGCCTAGTTTATTAACATACATTATTATGTGTATAATATAATGTGGTGGTAGGTAAAACTGGGCTTGGATCTCTAAATACTGCTAGAAGACATAAATAAAGTAAATTGATTGCTTTTTAAGGAGTAATTGCTGGATTACGCTTTTTGCAGTTAGGTAGATATACTTACCATCACCCCCAAAAATGCACACGCATGCACACACATGCACACATATGAGTTGAGTTCCCTCTCATGGAAGAAGATGACTTTTAACCCATGTAGATGAAATCTTCAGGCAGACTAAAGAAAATCATCAGAAGCTCTGGGAATGGGACTCAGTGAGTCAAAAATAAGTCAAGAAATGTAACTTGTGATGTTATACTTGAATTATATAAATTATATATATTTATATATATATATTATATATATATATAATTTTATATATATAAATTATATATAAATAGCTGAGATAGATTGTGCATATGGTTTGCAAGGGTTTTAATCTTTCGTGCAGATGAAATACTGGAAGGCCTGGGGAGGGTCTGCCTGAGGTAGCCGTAGGTAACTCACCCACTACGAAAAAGTTCTGCCCCTTGGATCACGTAGAACCTGCCTGCATGGGAAGGCTGCTGTGCACTTGAAGTGATGCCCTTTGACTGATGCTGCATTGCAGGGGGTCTGCATGCCTGCCCTGAGTCATGAGGAGCCAACATGTTACAGCTATGGCTAACACGACATTTTTCACATAATGTTGCAGGAAGCTGTTTGGTTTAGGCTGTGACAAATTAAAGGTGTTACTGAAGTGAATAGCAATTCATTTTACTTTGACTTCCAGCCTGCCATCAGCTAATAATGGCTTTGTCACTAATGATTTGATTGGAATTATTTCTTTTCACATAACACATCTATCATCCAGAAACATCCAAAAGTGCTCTATAGCCTAATTTACTGATTACTCAGAAATTGCTTCCTTCACTAGTCAAATGCAGCTTTGGATGAAAGGTGGCAACTGTGGCAACTGTTCTGAGCAACAGCTCAAAATCTGTTTGCCAGAGATAGATGGGAAATGAAAGTGGTACTTAGTAGGGTCCAGGGAGAACAATCTAGTCCTGGTAAATGAGACTACCGGTAATATGATTGTAATCTGTGCTGTACAAACTTCTAGATGAGGAGGGAGACCTTAGATGGGGTTTGTGGAGAGACAGGGCAAATCTAAGGGAAGATACAGTTCTGCATGCAGAGGCATCTGCGTTGTGGGAAACCAGATCAGAAACTCTGTTTTCTGAGAGACACCATATCCCAGCAATTAAAGCTATGGGGTTTTCTTGTGGAGGAAGTCTCATACTGCAAGGTCATATAGACTCTGCTCATTTAACTTTTGCAATTATTTTTAACTTACAATTTTCTAATTGGAAGGTTCAAAGGTGAGAATTACACAATGTCTATTGAGGAAAACCACAATGTAAATACTTAAATTTACAGATTTATTCTGAACGAAAGAAGAGTGAGAACGTAGATTTCTGTTCATCAGACTATAAGATTTTCATGTCAGTGGGGAATGATGGAAACAAGAAAACCCTTTATGTAGTTGTGAAAATTTATAGTTTCTTTATGGGCTGTGTTTGGAAGACAAAGGGACTATAGACTGTAAGTTTCTTCTAGAATGGTTTCTTGTAAAGGCCTTCTACACAAAGGGAATAGGAAGATCCACATATGATAATATTGATTAAAAGATGTTTTGACACTGTAAAATACTTTACAGATAAAGACAGGACATTAAAGTGGGGGATATAGAGGACATAATTGTTAAAGGTCCTGTGATTGCATCGCTGATATTTTAAACCTGGAATCTTATTATTTGTTGTGTTGATACACATTTCAACAAATAGTTGCTCTAGTGAGAACAAGTGATAACAGAAGATTTTTCAAAGCCAGCAACTTACTAAATGTTAGTGTAATAGTAGTATTTGTTTGGCTGGTTTTTATTTTAAATGTTTATTTTTATTTCTGGGTTTTTTTGAGACAAATATTCCAAGGTTTTTTATGTACTGTCCTGATGGATGAAGAACCTTGATGTTGCTATTTCACATGTAATCATAGCATCATGGGATGGCTGAGGCTGTTAAAGAACCTCTTGAGATCATCTGGTTCCACCCCCTGCACAGGGCATGGTCAGCTAAAGCGGGTTGCCTAGGACTGTGTCCAGTTGGGTTTTTAATATATCCACAAAAGGAGACTCCACAAGCTTTCGGGGCAGCCTGTTCTGGTCTTTGACAACTACTGCAGTAAAAATGTGTTTTCTTGTGTTCAGATGGAATTTAAACAGTAATCTCCATCACAAGGTGAGCAGACGTATGCTTTAAGTACAATATTGCTTTGAAAAATGGAAACGATTGCTCCTGTTCTAGGAAGTGCCATATGAATTCAAAGGATTTTTTTTCCTTTTTACTCAAATCTGAATGACTTTTTTGTATGAAATTGAAAAAGTTCTTTTAGGAAATAAGAATAAAAACTCCCTGGGAAGTATTTTAGACAGAATTTCAGATCTTCAAGAACTGAACTCAAAGAAGAGTAACTTAAAACACTAAAGGATAAGAATGAATTATAGTGTTCTTGGGAAATATTTCACTCTGCAGGAGAGAAATAAAAGTCTTTTCAACAGTGTTCAGATGTGGAGTCTTCTTTGAGAAATGAAGAGCAACACTGATAAAATCATAATTGTTTGGATACTGGCTATGCCTATCATCTAAGAAGGGTGTTTGGAAGCCTGCTGAACTGCTTTGAAAAGTACTGGGAACAAAGTAAGATGTTTTTTCTATGATGTGATGTCCCAGGAATGCAGAGCTTTTGCAAAGGAATCCATTTATTTAGTTGCCTGAGAACGTATTATGGATGCTAACTGCAGCTATCAAGTTTGTAAATACTGGTTTGCGTGAATTCTGTTTTTCAAGTCGTACAGTGGTAGAAGACTGAATTATTGTGTCTCATTGGAGCACCAGTTTTGGTGCCAGTGAGGATAACAGTGAAAGTTATCTTCAGTGAGACCTTGAGTTCACCTTGTGACCAAGCGAAAGAGTGCATGAAAAGGTGTGTGGCAGGAAATAATGTGTAACATTGGGTGATGGACAAGAGACTGTGAGAGACAATTTCATCATGAATCTGTTCAGTATCAGTGTCAACGGAAAGACCACATCTGACATTCTTACATCTGAATGAATTCGGAGTTTCAGAGTGGTTCTACTTCTTTTCTGTGTCCTTGGACAGCACTCTTTCAAATGAAATTACCTGCTGTTAGGCTTATTTAGACAGCTACAGAAGATAAGTAGCATGATTGTTTGGAGGCTTTGAGCCCTGTAACTATTAGCCCTGGATACTTTTTGTATTATATTTTTCATGTTCACTCTCATCAGTCCCTTAAACAGTTGCTAGAGCTCCTCAGACAAGACATTTATACAAGGCCCCCAAACAGTTTGTTTGTTTATTTATTTATTTAGCATTTACCTGGGTTTTCAAATTATGAAATGGAAGATAGATTTACTTAAAGACAAACCCAAACCCCCACACCATCTGGTCTGACTCAGGAATTTGTCAGTTTTACCCTTCTGGAAAATTGTTTTATATTTTGTTCTTAAAACTTATTCAAAGAGAAACTGACCTTTCTAGAGAGACCAATTATGTTTAGAAAGCCAAGCCAATATTTGGATGCTCTAATATTTCCTATTGTTAAAAAATATTTTGGAAATATTGACCCTTCTGTAATGTACCATCAACAGTGGGACCTGGAAGGCTTCATACTGACTTATAACAGCTGAAGTCACACAAAATTATGCATTTTGCTGATTTTCATTATCATATTTTACGTGGGTGTTTTTTCCCCCATCAAGAAGCCCAAGTAAATAAAACCCAAAATAAGATAGTTTTGCACACAAAGTATGCAGAGCTTTGGAGTTCCTTCTGAGTTGTTACGTAACATAAAAGCCTCCTGACTTAGAAAGCAAACTGGATTACACTTTTCTAATGTATTTTTCAGTAGCATTTAAAAACTAGTTCCTTTTCGAAATGGTGCAATAAAGAGTATCAAACTACATCTTCTAGAACATGAATTTTAATAGCTCTGCAATGTTTTGGTGTTACAGATTCAGATCACACTTGGCTTTGAATGCAGATTGTTTTTACCTAGTCTTGAAAGATGTTGTTACTCTTATGGGGACTTTTAACAGAAGTAAGAGAGAGAAACAATGTATGTCCAAGAGGAGAAAAATGGGTTTTCAAAACAACAGTTTAGAATAATTGTTTGTGACAGTACTTAAAAGCTTGTATGAATTATTCTTCCTGTTAAAATTTATTTCATGAGACTTCAAGCAAGCATGATATATATGAGTGAAATCTGGAAAAAAAAATAGGAGAGTTCCCCAACTAAATCTGTAGCTCTAAAACAATAAGCACAAATCTCCCTTACTCTGTCTTCACCACAGCTCTGGAATCCATGTAGAACAGTTCTAGAGAGAAATATTTCCAGTAGTCATCATCAGCGTGTTTTTTACACAAAAATTTCCAGAGACAGTGAGAGAAGCTGGTGGCAGGAGGGTCAGTAACTGTTGTTGGAAGCTTCTGAAGAAGATGATACCCTGCTAGTTTTGTCTTCAAAGGGGTACTTTACTTCCCCCATTTCCCCCACTTTGGAAATAAAACTTGTTTAAAATGAGCTATGAATGGCAATGAAAACACATGCTGCATAGCTATTATATAGAAGTTGCAGTGTGTATTGGTTCTCGGACTGTTCCCTTTGCCGTGCCATTGCCATGCCTTTAGTAATGACTAACATCTGTTGCATGTTTATTCTTTTCCCTATATCCCAAGGGAAAAGTGTGTGCAGTGAAATATTTTGGGTTTTTTATTTTATTAAATTTATCCTGCATACATTTACCGTAAGTTTGTTATATGAAGCAGGGTCAAAGAAATGTTCTTTGAACTTGAAAGCTCAAATTGTTACTGCATTTAGTCCTTTGAAAGATCTCACCATAGTCTTAATCTGTCACTGGAGAAAGCTCATCTTTATCAAGGACAAACCTTTACTCTCAGGGTAGACAGTTCAATTGAATGTTTAAGCTAGGAAATACCTGTTTGTATCAAATGTTGTAATATTCAGTGAAAGGACTGATAATAGCACAAACGCTCTAGCCAAGAGAATTAAAAAGAAAAGACAGCATTGCATGATAACTCAAATAAGGTTTATGTAAATACAACTCCTGATATAACTAAACTCCAAATTCCTCTAAAAATAAGCAGAGGAAGGAGGGAAAAAATGATCTTAATGTTCGAAAGCAGTCCTAAAAACATATTCAGCAAAATATTTAATTCAATACTATATAAACCCAATGTTTTTTCTAAAGTTGCTTTTTTAAACAGTATTTGATATTTAAAAGAAACATTTGTGTATCTCATTGGAAATTTTTCAGTACACAAATACCTAAGTAAATTTACAAACACCACTTTTAAATACCTGATTTCAAAGAGAAAGTAGATAAAGACAAATAAATAATTGCAATGAGATTAAAGGCAAAACTCCCAGAAAGGCTGTTTATCATGCGTGCTGAAACAAAGAGCAGGACTTTCCTTAAAAGATTAGTATATGCTGTAATTCTGCTGAAACTGAGAAATATTGCTGCTGAGAAACTAATGGGTAAAATTCTGTAGGACATATTATAACTCTAACAAAGCAGCTAAGTGAATAGAAGCAGAATAAAATCTCAGTTTCTCCAGGCTTCATTAAACAAGCATTAAACCCCTCTTAACACAGACTGACAGGAACAAAAAATGGTTGCTGTTCAAATAAGTGAAGAATAAACCCTTAAGATGATACAAGGTATGAAAAAGAATGGAGGTTTCTGGTTCTTTTCATGACAACTCAAGATTTGTACAGCAGTGATGGTGGTTTGGAAAGTATGGAGTAGAGAGAGTTTATCCTCTTAAATTAATATTAAGTAGGACCTATGCCTAGGGGAAGGAAGAGAGCTAGCCAGTGAACTGCAGTAGTTGTGTTGCTGAGTCTCTCACTGAAGTTTCAACTGAGCTTCAGTCAAGATATTAAAAAGCAATATAAGCCAAAGAGGTTCATACCCAGACTCTGGTCTTGTGAAAACCTAAGTCTTGGTGGTTTCTGGAAATTTCTTCGTGTATATAGTCCAGCTTTCAATAACTTTTAAATAAAAGAAGGGTAGCAGAGGAGAGGAAAGAAAGGATTCAAGAACCCCCAAAGTCCCCTCCAAGCATCTCCTTTTACTATTCACACCAAATACCTTCATTGCTATGAAGACTATTATGCTGGTGGAGAAAAATGACAGACGAGAGAGATTTCTGAACCAAAGTAATTCGCCCTACCCCAGAAACACTTCTTGCTGTGGTACTCACCCCAAACTCAACAGAGACTTTTCCACTGACATGCTCTTTGCATGAGGCATGAAAAGCACAGGGGCTAGGCTAATAGATTTCTTGCACCTTGTTTGTCAGCCGAAAACAACTGTATTCTCTTTTTAATGCTGTTGACAGACTACATTGTCATATGTCATGCAGTCATGAGGATGGTTTTTCGAACACAACTCTGATTTTACTTTCTGATCACAAGCTTTCAGTAATCTTCAGGCAATGAGCCTGAAGATGTGTTTGGAACATCAGATCACATTAAGTGGGTGCTCCTGTGCCATTGGTATCTGAGTCATGAGCAACATACTGCTTGCTGACATTGTTAATAGACATGTTAGCTAAGAGCAAGCTTGATGTCGACTGAAGTGGGGCAGAGGACAAGGTGATACCTTCAGTATACATTTTATGAGGACGTGGGATTATTTCCATGAGATTACTGTCTGCTTGTTCCTTTATCTGTGCAGTAACATCACCATAATATTATTAGTTTTACTGGGGATAGATTGACATAGTTTGACCTTGCTTTACCAGAATCTCCCATTTCAGTTGGAGGTAGCCAACATTGCATGCCATTTGCGTGTGAGGGAATCCCTTTGCAGCCAATGGAGGAAAACAGACACTTCTAGAACATAAAGCACTTTGTAGTCTCCAGTTTTTCTCTCAATCCAGAGACTCAGTCACCGTCTTGTTTTTTTAAGTACATTAGTTCATCCCTTGTTGCTTACATCAATTCACTACTACAGTCATATTTGAAGCTTGCCACCTATCTGGTTACGTTAATTAGTCCTTTTCCTGCCAGTATCCAATCTGTTTAATTTCTTACTTCTATTTTGCTGAGTGCATTAAGAAGCACTTCAAAGAAATTCTTTCTTTGCTTTCAAAGGATTCTTTTGAACCCGTATAAAGGGTAAGCTTATAAGGTGTAGACTTTGCACATAAATCCACTTTTATTGAGTACCTAATCTTTATCTTTGCACCCTTCAGACTACTTATCTGTCATTGTTGTGACATGCACAAATAGACTGCCTTGGATGTGATGTTGTCTCAGGTTATTAACCTCTGCCATTGAATCTCAGTTTTTTCTCAGTTGATTGTTGCATACATAGAAAACTATGTGTAAAATATATTGATTGTCATAGGAAAATAGCTGCACTTATCCTTCAAAACTTAGTTGTCTTATGTTTGCGAAGCAAAGGCCTAAAGATTATTTTTGTCTGAAAGTTTTCATCAGAGCTCTTTTTACAGATCTAATTCTTCTATTAGAAACATTAGAAATTTGTAATAATAAAGTAGAACATCAATTCGTATAGCGTTCTCATGAATAAGGAACCTGTACATAGGGTTTTCATGCAGGTGGACTCATATCAATGTGATTTTTGGTATATCATTCAAACGGGGCATCATTTCAAAGCAGCAGTGGTCAAAGCAGTGAGAGAACTTAATAAATAGTCAAGAGTTGGTTATTTCCATCTACCTCATTCCAACCCCTTTCAGCTATGGAAGAGCTTGAGAAATGTACCTCAACATTTCTTGATTCTCCTTTTTTCAAAATGGTAACGAAACACAAGGAAACAAAACCAACTTCTTTGCTGCCAGAATGCTGTGGACTGGACTTACAGTATTTCACTTTAGTGGTACATTCCACTAAATTAAAGTTCCAGATTAAAGAAAAGCCGAGAGTACTAGCTTCTTGACACAATAATGCTCTCTCTTATTCCCATTACATGGAATAAAAGAAGTGGCCAGTTATTGGAAGAGCTGTTAATCTTCTCTCTCACTCTCTCATTATGCTGTCAAGGAGAGCACAGGCTCTTGGTGAGTGACTTTACTGCCTAAAGAGCTCTTCTTTGTACATCTCTCCTGACAGACAAGGACTTCTTAGTTGGACTGTCCCATAGTACTTAGCACAACTCTGACAATGCTTTTAAAATAGCTCCAGATACCAAATAACACCAACCTTCATAGGTCCCGTGGCTATTTCAATATCTACTGGACTAACCTCGCGCTTCTCCCTGCCTTGGTTCTACCTGGAGCTGGGCTGCCTGCCTGGCCTCTGCTCTCCAGCAGGAAGAAGTAGAATGCAGGACAGACTTCTCCTCTCCCTGCTGCTCAGGGCTGCTCCTTTATCAGTACTGCAGAAAGAGCAAATACTCTTGAAAAGAGGTTTAATGGGGTTGGGGACTCTGACAACTTCACCCAGAACCACCCTTCTCTTCAGCCTAGAGTTTGAATGGTTTTGTGGTATTTGGATGTGGTGTTCTGCTTTCAATGTTAAAAAAGAGTATTTATCATCTAGGCTGACCTACTTGAGGAGGGGACTAGGCTCACTTAATGAGTCTTTCCTCTGTGAAAGTGAATGCTGCTTCTATGTGAAGTTTCAGCCTAATGTCAAGTTACAGTAAAGAAAGAGAAAGTAGAGGGCTGC
Organism: Steatornis caripensis; assembly: GCA_013398225.1. NCBI lineage: Eukaryota > Metazoa > Chordata > Aves > Caprimulgiformes > Steatornithidae > Steatornis > Steatornis caripensis. The sequence goes on from VZSC01017093.1 coordinate 18,398, forward strand.
CTTTTCAAAGTACAGTGAACCACTTGGTAAAGGCACATCCAGCAAATATAACTTTACAGAACATTCGTTCGGTGGTACGGCCAGATCACTGTGCTCATCACTCTTGTTCGTTTCCTCTTGAACACAGGGAGCTGATGTACTTGCCATGGCGAGAGGTGCTGGAGAAGCACAGTGCCGTGTTCTCTACCAGCTGCAGATTTGGCAGTCGATGGCCGACGTTGGTCAATGTTAAGATGATAAAGACCTCTATAACTGCGAATGGGCCATGTGCCAGTATGGCAATTTCCTGGCCAGCTGAAGGAGTAGGAAGTGCTGCCCGTCTGTGTTGTTCTGTGGGAGCTTAGGGTCAACTGGGAAGCCAGAAGCAGCTCCCAGTTGCTGGCTTGACTGATACACTAATAGACGTCCTGTTATTCCTCAGTTCAAGAGTCTATTACATCTGAAATAACGGGAGTACTGTGGAAGAAGGTATTGATAGCTGATGTAGGGACAGTTACAGCAATATTATTTATACTACTTCCATGCATGCTTGCTAGTTGCTCTGCTCTTTTGAACTACACATATTCAAATTAAAGGTACTATCCGGTCAGACGTACTGCATAGCTTATTATCTGAGTTAGGTTTGCATTGTAAATATTTACAACAGTAAAAAAAACCCCAAGCCTAATGGAAAATAGTATGTGCCTACATCATGGTAGAATTCACATTGATTTAAATAATTGATAACTCATTACTTTATCGCTTTGCAGTTAGTTGAAATCCAGTCTGTGATTTTATTTTTACATTTTTCTATATTTATAACTCAGTTACAAGAATTGTAAAGGGATGCGTGTGTAAGGGGAGGTAGAACTGAGAGACATGCCTTACAAAATCACAGAAACCCATTATTTTAAAAACGATTTCTACCAAGTCTAGAAGATATTAAAGAGGAAAGAAGTGAAGTTAACTGGTTGTCCTTCAAAACTACTGTAGTGGAATAAAAACTTAATGATAGATGAATACCATTTGCACATAGAGTTTGTTATAAATACATCAGAGATACAGGAAGGAGGAGAAGGAAACTGTAATAGCTCAATGGGAAAAGCAATGTTTTCTGCTGTTTTGCTTAGCAAGTGAAAGCACAGTCCTGGCAAATTTATTTATGACTCTTTACGCACTTTGAAAGATACTTTAGCTCCCAAATAAGACATTCAATTATTTTTGAACGATGCAGCAAGATGTAGACTAAGCAGACTGAAACAATGAAAAACAAGGAAGATATTCCGTGAACAAGGCTTGTGGCAAATAAATAGGGGTAAATTCTATCATGAACTCTAGGTACCAATTTATAACCTATTTGGCACCCAATAGCTTGGTTGTCTCTATGCTTCATCTCTGCAGCAGAGCAGACTTTAAGTGGAAGGATTTCAGACAAACTAAGGAGATGTTCTGCACAGAGCTCATTATGGGTTTGGAGTCTTTTTATTATTATTGTTATTTGCAAAGAAGAAATTTTAAAGTTGTCTTAAGTACAGTTTCTTTTAAAAGAGCTAGAGGAAAAAATCAACTTCTTAGGATGACATGGAATGGAATAATGAACAGTCATTTTGTTTATACTCATGCACACGTTGCTTAGGAATGAGGAAGAGGATGCATGTACAAGTAGGACAAATTGCACCCCACACTGTGCAACACAATTTTTCAAAGCATGCTTTGCTTTCTTGTTTTTCTCGATTAAATGCTGCCTTGCTGCATAACGCCAGAAACTGTATGGGAGGTATGAGTAGAACTTGGCAGAATTTGACCAAGGACGAGACATTATAGAACTGCTTTCGTTGCAAAGCTTTGTAATACAGAATGAGAGGAAAACGCAGTGATGCTGAATGTTCCTAGCCGCAGAAACGGAAACTATTTCGTGACAGCTAAGATGCTGGCTGTACAAATACTGCATAAAAGGTGGGTGGTCTCATAGTAGTTGTAGTGAGAAATGAAAAGATTTAATCTTGAAAGAGATTTTCATTTTTATTTTTTGTTCTAGCCACCCATGAGAGTCATAATGAGATCTCCTGTGCTAGATCTCTTGAAATTGTTTTTAGAAGCAAGTTGTAATTTAAAGAGAATAAAGCTGCCAAAATGTTCTGATGCTTTGGCTGCTCAATACTACCTGTTCCAGAGTTCCCTGAAGTCTCTGGGCAGCTGTAAGGTCTTCTGATGCTGTTCCTCTGTGCTCTTTTAAAAGTAATACTGTTGCCAACCTATGAACTGCACAGAAACCCATAGTTCCTGTCACTTAAAGGTGCTGATGAGACTGGAGATGAGTGAGTGACTTACAGCCCGAGTCTGTAAAGCTTTGTGCGTGCTCTTAAACCTTGAATTGCAGTGAGAGTGCTGCCAATGACTAGCTGTATTTTATTTGAAGTTGCGCATTATGTCGTATCGGATCCTAACCTAGATAAGAGATGAGCCGATTCTTATTTTGCAGTGTTGTATTGTTCTTGAGATCAAAAAAGGTGTGAGGAAGTGGGCTGAATTTTTCTGTCCTTTTGCTGCAAACAGGTGGTCCAGCAGGTTGGGCTGGTAGCCGAGTGCTAAGGTCCACAATCAGCACCTTCCCAGTAAATTTTGACCTGGTACTCTTGAATTTCGTTGTGGCTATTTGAAAGGGGAATGTTGGATTTACTTTTCATGGCTTTTCATTTGGTTTTTTTTTAATTTCTGGAGGCTGTTTGGTGCAGCTCATTTCTGCACGTTTGCAAGGAAGACACTAATGTATTTAGGAAATTGTAAAAAGCAAAAGAAAGGGATCAGATTGAATTGTAACGTTAGCAAACTGCTTGGCATTCAACAGGTGCTCAGGGAGGGAGCATTTGCTGATGTTAGGATAATTTTTAAGATCGTGTGTAGTTTTACAATTGACAATTTGAGGTGAAACAGTGAACACAATACACCTAGTTCAGAAAGCAAAACTACAATGTCCTAACGAGGTTTCGGAGCCTTTTGACAAAAATAACTGTGGAGGGACTTCTCAGATCTGTAAAGAAACTAATTCAAAAACGACTGCTTGAGCATTTTGGCAAAGAGAAGAAACTGTTGGAAACAAGTCTATATTCTAAAAATGTTAAAAACCTTTCCAGTTGCCAGAAATAATAATTAAATAAAGCCACGAAGGAGTATCTTCAGCCTTTAATGACCCCTTTCAAAGTTAATTGTGACTGGACTGTCTGGTTTTGTGGTATGATTCTGACTACAGTGTTGAGTAAGGACAGCTGGAAAAAAGCCTGCTTTTCATCCTGTTTTTCTAGCTAATATTTTCTTCCCTGTTTTTTATAGAAATGGGATGTGTGTTTCAATTTGGCTATCTATGTTGCTAGCAGCAGCTTTTTATGAATATGATACAATGTCAGGCATTTCACACTGAATGTGCTTTGCATATGCCACGTCCTTGAATTTAGGCTCTCATCCTTCCCCTAAGAAGAAGAAAAACTCCACACAATCCACCTCTTATTCTGAAAAACTCTTTTCAGGAAACATGAAAGGCTTTTAATTCTGCATGGGCTCAACCCCCCCTTTCTTTTATTACTTTTTTCACAGCCATCAATGCCACAGTGCTCCAATAAGTATTTCTAAAAATAAAATCTGCAAATTACAGGCCTTGGTTTACCACAGTGTTGCAAACTGTCATTAACAACCAGTCTTCAAAAGACACTGGCTCTGCAAGCCATGAGGTAGCTCAAGTCCATAGAACTGTATTGTTCTCTTCCAGTGCTCCCAGTCACCGTATATTCTAACTATTTTTAAAAAAAAAATGCTTACTTGTTGCTTGAAGATGCTGGATTTTTGTCAGCAATGAATTGATGTCCTCTCTATCACTCGGATAATTTTCCAAAGAGTGTATGACTTTTAGAGGAAGAATAATCCTCAGGACATGCTTTTGTTACAACTTCAGTGAAGTTTTGACATCTTTTGCCTGCTGAGATTTAGTGCTCAGCTTCATGCACAGAGTAACATAGCAGTGGTGTGTTCCTGTCCTTGCCCCACACTATGAAATCCACGACGGAGTGATGCATAGCTGTCCAAGAGATCAGAAGTGTGCTTTTTTTGTGTGCTCTACTTTTCCACCTCCTGTATGTGGTTCATATGCAAACTATGTTGTAGGCTACTTTTCAAGGATTTTCTATAAAGTGGGCTGACTTAGCTAATTTTGCTTATCTAAGTGAAGCTCTGGGTATACTTGAAAATGTGGTATAGGTTACTTCCAGCTAAAAATGACTTTGCTAAATTGCTCTAGCTCAGAGTTAAGATCACCTGGTCCTCTTCACCAGGCAACCTGATAAACTAGTCAAGTGCTGGGACTATGATTGGTTGCACTGACATTCAATGGTTTCAGAGTAGCCATAGGAGCCATCCATAGGAGCCTTCTGAATTCAAGAACATTCTCAAGATTTAAACACTTGTGTCCATACCCTGTTTTATAGGTAGCTTGCACAGACCCAGAGGTCTTGCTGCTTTCACATGCCATCTGCCACCACCTGCTAAAGGCTATCAGAGTCTTTTAAAAAAGAGAGACCTGAGGGCAGATGGTTAAACACTGCTGACATTGATTGTACTGACCAGCAAAATTGGGCATGATATTGAAACTCTTACCTTGAGGACTCTTATTCTCTACTCACAAGAAGTCTTGTGGCTTGCATGCCTAACTTCTCTCTCAGTACACAATTTGTATGTTCTTTTAAAACTAAAACTTCATTTTCTTCTGTGTCAAATTTTATGCTTCTGCAGCTGTAGTCATTCTCCTGGAGCTGCCCCTGACCTGAACTGAGGAAATTACAAAGAGAGGACAAGATAGTGTTTAATATTAACTAAATGGTGAAGAAATGAATTAAATATATGGGACTTACATAGCTAAGTTGAAAACCTAGATCTCTCAAGCGGCTATTTGGTTGCTGCAAATTCCATGTGCCAGCATGAGAGGATGAGGGGGTGTGTGCATGCTTTTTTTTTTTCTAATAACCGTCTGTTTTATCAAAAAATACATGGCCTTTCAAGGTTTGAAATCCAGTTCCCCTTCACAAGTGATTGTCTTAACCACTAAGCTAGAGCGCTGTTCTTCTCTGGAAGAGTGCAGTATGTATGTAGTGTATACAAGACCTAATAGCTTCACTAGCATCAATTACTGCCATATCTCGTTGTCCAGTTTGGTACTTGTTTGTCCTCCTGAGACTGGCTTCAAGCTGTCCACGGAAGAGCAGGGAATTAAGCTCAAGTATCTTGTTTAAAGCCATAGCTTTAACCATTGACCTATAGAATAAATTCTATGGGTGATGTCCATTTCCTTTCTACCATATTTGGAAAGAAAGACCATGACCCATAGCTACCTCACTAGCTCTTTTAATAGTTTGTTTTCTAAACTAAAGACTTTTTAAATGTTTACTTGCCGGAGGAACTTTGAAGCTGTGAGTCCTGAATAGATGCACATGTGTCATTATGATGATATGAAGTACTTTTTGTTTTGGTAAGAACGGGGTTTAAAAGCTAGTCCTTCTAACCTTCTCTGTAGGCAATACTCAGTCAGCTGATGAGGCTCTTCCTGTATTAAGGAAATGCGGGTATCTAATGCAAGGCAATTCAATCCACAATCTGTCCAGGTTGCTTCAGTATTCGGTATTTTGGTGCTGAACTCCCTTTGTAGATCTAGGCCTTATTCTGAGTTGTTCAGAGACTGTAGAAAATAAAATGCAAATAGGGATCAATTTGAAAAAGCAAACTAAAGTTTAGTCTTTTCCTAAACTGTTGTCAAATCACAAAATTATTATCTAATGAGTAGTTAGTATTCATTGAATTCTTGTGAATCTTTACTAGTAAGAAAAATGAGGAGTGGGTCATGAAATGTAATGTACCAAACACCAGACAAATGATTTCCCATGAGAGCTTTTCAAGTAGCCTTGTTCCAAGAGGACACGGAAATATGGCTTTGTACTTTATCAATGTATTCTTCTACAATCTCTAGACTATATGTTCTTAGAAATAGCACCTAATGTTTGAAACTGGAGAGAAGAAGCATTAACTGATATTGCTTCCTGAACTTTGTAAGTATTTGTCGTTGTAATCCAGAAAAAAAATACTTGACGTTTCTTCAGAGTGAGCACATTAGTAGTCAGTGGGAGTACGAGCTGTGCAACACTTAATAAGCTTCAGAATTTGAGTCAAGAACACATGGGAGTTTTTTAATCAGTCTTAATGCTATATTCTGATTGTAGTGGTTTTTTCTTGTTTGTGTAGAGGTAGATTCATATCTACCTGCACATATACATACACTTCTGTATAGGTAATAGGTAGCCACGTAGGGTAGTACTGAAATAATAAAATTCATACAGGTAGAACAATTGTGCTCTCTGAAAGTAATGATTATGTGATTCAATTAGCTATGTTTCAGTTGGTGAACTTCTAAAGCGAACACACTTTCTAATTCTGTGACTTGAACACCAAAATGTTTAAATTATAATGGGTATTATAGTACAGGATGCAATTTAGTTTGAATCAGCATCTCTTAACATAGTATTTTCGTTTCAGAGAATCACTAAATTGAATATTTACTTCTCTTTAACATGAATGATTCTTGGCAGATTGTGGGAATATTGATAGTATGAAATAATTAGCAAACTTAAAGGCTACACTGCAATAGGAAAGATGACTTGAGCACATTTCTGATTAGACTAAAATGATATCTGAATGTTGATGACTGGTTTTACATTAATTTGAGAATATGAACAAAGTAATTTGATCCATCAAATATATTAAAAGCCGCTTGGCCTTAGAAATTAAAATTTAAAATTAAATCTATGAAGAGAATTGATACCCATCTCAGTTAATCATTACAATAAGTTCAGTATGGTAGTTGGAAAAATTAGCAATTATGAAGTTTCAAATATTTATTTCAGTGTGTTAGAGTAGAAAATGCAATTTACTGAGCCTGAAAAATTGTGCTTAAGATATTTTGCAGATAGCAAGGCATCACCAAATTCACAACAGATATTCTTTGAATTCTATCTGAGTTATAAGTAGATGCTCTCTTTTTCAAATCTAAGTTTTAATCATCTANTTAAGATATTTTGCAGATAGCAAGGCATCACCAAATTCACAACAGATATTCTTTGAATTCTATCTGAGTTATAAGTAGATGCTCTCTTTTTCAAATGTAAGTTTTAATCATCTATATAAAGACAAACAAGAAAGAATTGCCTAAAACTCAGGTAGAGAGACCTCGTAGCATAATATCTGAAATTCTCTCTCACTTAATGAAAAATCAATGCAGCATATTTGACTTTAAAATTTTTATTTTCAGAATCTTTCCTCTTTTGATTTTTGCACCAAATTCATGAAGACTTGGAATGTTGTCTTCAGATTTTCCTCGGGTGAGAGAAAAGACTTGTAACCGGGCACAGAATCATAGAATCATAGAATCATAGAAT
>VZSC01017095.1:4013-14179 GCA_013398225.1 Steatornis caripensis
TTTTTTTTTTTTTTTTTTTTTTTAGCAAAACACTTTTGCATGATTTGATGAAGCTCTGAGAAGAGATTAAGTGTGCTGGGAATAATGCTGCTGTTTGATCTACCTGACAGTACTCATGAGCAGACTTGTGCAACTTTCAACAACTCACTACCAATGTCCTGGCTCCTGTGGGAGTTTGAAATAGTTTTCTAATACACTCCGACACTAAAAATTACAGCAACTGCATATACCACCGGCAGTTTTCTCACCTGTATCTTTTCTCACATGAAGTATCAAGCACTGTGTATCATTGTGCTTATTTTACTCTGCAGCAGCTATTTTTAAATAGATTGCTCTGCAGAAAGTTTCTGTGAATATCTGTTTTCATGTAGCTTTTACATATTTACTTGAACAAACGGTATTAGGTTAAAGCATTTTACATTATTCTATTTACATTTACATTTCTATTTTGATTTTCTTCGCAAAAGAACAAATTATACGAGAGAAAATAACAGAACCCTGAAATACAGCCACAGTCAGTAATTTGATGTAGATGTTTAGCTGATGTTTATGCTTTTGAGATTTATGACTTCTGCATTATCTCTATTTCCAATTACTGCTGTGTGTGCAACTTGCAGGGTACACGCTATGCTTTATCACTGCCATATGGTTCCGAGCTCCATGAATTAATCTGTAAGGTTTCCAATCAAAGTATTGGTGTTGGGAATAACAGGGAAGATTCAGTTATAGATTTTTAAGTATCTCCAACATCTTACTAATTCACATAACCTTTATTTACCACGGAGTGCCCTGCATGTAGAAGTGAAATGCTTGGTGAGGGAAAAGCATTTACTAGTCCACAGCAAAATACATGTCATTAGAGATGCATTTATAATGGAATTTGACTTAATGGAGATGGAGGCTTGCAGACACTGTGTTAATGCTTTACAGCAATAAGGTTGTAGCAAGCTTTTAGCACAATATAATGATTCACCAGGCTAAAATTATACACTTAGCAGCGCTTGGTTGAACCAGCACATTATGTTTTCAGTACATACTCACACGACTTGACACAACATAGCTCCTTCAAATTGCAAACATCATTTATAATAATTGGATGTATCTTCCAATTGTGCTGGCACTAGAAGCTCCGGAAGAAAAAGGGGTTAAACTACCCACACGCCATGCAACTAGTTTTATGGCTCCCTTCACAGAGCTTAATATTAAAACCACACATACTGTTGTTCATGGGAAATTCATAATGAATAAAAGATAATTATACTGTTGTTTTCAGTAAGAGACCATTTACAGACTAGGTTCTTGTCAGCTCTGTACAAAATCCTTTTAGGCGACCTTGTGGAATGCCTTTGTGGAGCAATGGACACCAAAAATAATTGTAAGGACTTTGGTCAGAGTTTACTTTGCACTATCTAGAAATTTTCATTAAATGCAGTACATAAAAGTATCAGAAGTGGTTCTATGACATCCCTTAATAAAAGCATTACATACAAGATGTCCTTGCACTTTTCTTTCTTTTGCACCTATGGGCTTTTCCAGAGCTGATAAGAATAACTCTTCCTTATATTTCAAGGTGAATTTTAATGTGTATGGGAAATGACAAACTGATGGCTACTGTGAATAAAGCAGCCTGATTACCTAAATGATAGACATGGTACAGGCATCCCGAGGACAAGTTTCCCTTGCACATGCTGCCCTCCTGCTGATCTGAAAGGGTATCCTAGTCTATGTAGAATTAATCCTTGGCCTCTCTGGTAAGGCTATGAGCAAAGGTCTTCTCCTTCTGCTCTTTAGGATAGGGATGCCTTCCCACACACAGACAACTGGATCCATTACTCCTCAGCCCAGTCTGCTCAGATAGAAAAGGTGAGTAGAAATGCGTGTCAGATGATGAATAGGCTTTCCAACACAGGATGTAAAACTGCCTCACTGCAAAGTAATGTATTTTCTTTTGGTTTCATGCAAAATGGCAGCTGGACAATGTTTGCATTTGAAAACAGCTATAGCAATTTGAATCAATCTAAATTTCTTAGTTTCTTCTTTTAATATGCTAAATAATAATGTCTAAATCATCAGGCTGACATGAAGGAAAAATATGCTTCATATTACAGCCACTTCCACTAGGCATCCAAAAATCAGTTACCAATAGCAGCAAAGTCAGATATTTTACTTCCTTATGTTTCCAAGTAAAATATCCTTGAAGTGACGGTTAACAAGTGAGAAAGGGAGCTGTAAAAGCAAATCAATAACCTGCTAGGATTATTACACGTACCTGTGAATTACATGGGTGTAACTGGGAGTAGCTAGAGAAGATTGTTGAGGAATAAAATTTGAAGGTAACATTAGGAAAGAACCGGAAATACAAATATTCATTATCTACATTTCGATACTACAGTATTACTGCACCAAAAGTTGCATCGAGATGAACATGTACAGTGACAGTACTGAATGCTTACGCGAGTTAGGGACTTGTGATACATCATTAAATCCCAATACTATTTTATCACAAGCAGTGACAGATGATGACCAGGAAAAGCAACTCTGAGGAAAGACCCCTGAAGGTGGCTGGTTGTCAGATACAAACTGAACTAGCAAACTTTAAGGAATACCAATTTTTTTGGCAATCCCTTGCAGTATTAACTTTGTCAAAATGCATTTTTATGCAAGATGCTCAGTTGCTAGCATACTCATTAATAAAACTTGTAGACTATTTCTTTGCTACCTAAAGACCAAAAAAAAAATCTCATATAGAAACAGGAAAAAAAAAAAGGAGGGGGACAGATTGTTTCTAGTCCTCTGGACAACTGTAAATGGGAGCAAAACAGGAAGAAAGCCACAGCAGATCTCTTTACAGCTTACAGACAGACTTCTGCTCACGATTCTTTTACAGCTTTCCAGTACAACTTTAATCAAGTCTTCTGGGCCAAAACATGTAGAGGTCCCTGAATTTAAGTGATGAAGAGAAAAGGTGTTGGCTCATTTTGGAAGCCAAATTTCAGAGATGAATACCTGGAACAGCCACCAAGGCTGCAGTTCCAGAGGACACCAAGCCTGCTGGATTGCTGGCCCCTCCAGCCCAGCCTCTGTGCCTGCTCACTTCTGGCCACGTATTTTGGCCCTTCCTTTCGCGTCGATTCCCACCACTGATCACATTTTTCACCAAGCCATTTCAATGTACAAAGTTAGCAGGAAGCTCTAGCTACCAAAAGCCAATAGTTTTATCCTAACATTTAGGGACACCAGAATGCTGAATAGATGGCAGTAAGGACTGGAATTGCTTCGGGGGATTTCCTCTCCCCTCCCCACCCTGTACCAACAGGGACCAGAGGAGAGCTGCAGAAATTGTACTGACTTTCGGAAGCAGCTCCAACTGGAGGCTTATCAGGTGTGAAGGCAACCTAGGAGCGAAGGTTTCTCCTTTGGCAGTACCCAGAACACAAACTGTAAAAACAAACCAGCCTGCTTTTAAAAATTTTATTTCCCAACTCAGCAACCAAGAGCAACTCGATGCACGTGTAACAATATCTACCACTCATTATTCATTACAAAATATCAAAATACGTATTGTAGAAATATATTTTAACAAACCAAAATATTCTCACACCAAAAAGAAAAAGCACTTTTCCTGGATATGTTGCAAGACAACAGCATGTGGTTTCTAGCCTTACTATTAAAATACACAGACTAACAAGGCAAACTGATTGAGTTTGTACTCAATGCTAAATGCACAGAGTATCAGTTTTGATTTGGAAGACTAGAGAAAGAACAACACTTCAGGGCAAACAAACACCATTCAAGAAACAAACCACACAGTTACGGAAGAGTTTACCAAGTCAGATAGGAAAAATTAAAAAAACAAAAACAAAAAACCAAACCATGGAACATTCCTTTCATGCAAATATGATTAGCCCTGTTTTTGACTACCCCAGCTCAAGTTCTGGATGCATATTTTTTTCTCTATACCATTTGGAGAATTTTCATTGATCCTTTGTGTTGCTATGTGCAGCAGAAAAAAAGATTTAATATATTAAATTTCACATCTACGTGACAGAAATCATACAATCAAAGACCACTAACAGTGTCACAGTAGGATAGTCTTCAGAAGGCAAACAAGATCAGCTTCAAAGGCACTTATCTTTCCCTGCTCTGTGACTTTTTATACTCCCTAGCCTGCAACTTTGCTGCACTTCTTTCCACAGACCATCTGTGACTGAAAGATAGGTCTGCAGCCTGTCCTCCCTTACAACAATCAAAAGGCTACAGGGGAAAATTGCAAGTCAACAAAAAGCTGATGTTTATTTCAAGTGCTCAGATTGTGTATAGCCCTATAGGATTAACTTATTGCTAGGTATTTGTACAATTCTTATTATGTTCATCTCAAGTTATATTTCTGACTGACTACGGGAATACAAACTACTTTTGCTATTGCACCTCACTCATGATCACCATCAGCATTTTACATGTAAAACTACTGAAGTATAATTAATTAATCCAAATGAGGCCATGACAAGCACTATGCAGTTTTTTAAATAATGCAATTATATGTCTGTGTGTGTGTGTGTATGTATATATATACACACAGAGACACAAATCAATACCCATGCAATTTTAAGAAAGCCAGCTACACTCTAACACCAACCCATCACACACAACAATGCATAGCCCCTGTTCAATGGTGTAATCAACCGCTGGTTAAATAGTAAAGCCAGGATCAATACAATACTAGCTGATGGTATGTGTATTAATGCACTACTTTATAGTTTGTAGCAGTGTGATTTTCAATTATTATTCCACCACAAGAATATATATTAAGGAAGTGCAAAGAACTGAAATATTACACATTTTGCTTAACCCACTGAACATAGTATTTTAACAATAGTGCTTCCCATTCAAAGTCCTTTCTAACTCACAGTTGTCAAAGCACTCTTACTATCAAGTTAAGATAAACTAGCCATTTTCATATTATTCTGGATAAACCTAATATCCCAGTTCAGAACAGTACGCGTCTAAACCTGGTGGATGCCAATGCTTTAGATGAGTTTGTGAACTGGGACCTAAGCAAAAGAATTAATGTATTCATGTCACCTTCTCTTTTCTAAAGTACAAACTATTTCAGCAATTACTTCTTTCCTTTTGATTTCTTCAGCAGGTTATCAACAATGAAAAAGCAACAAAAGTGCTGGGAGTAACCAAGAAACATGCTATTATGCATATCTCAAAAAACCCAAAAAACCAAACAGCCCAGAACCAAAATCAAACAACCCCAAACCATCTTGGTGGGCCAAATCAAACAGTTAATCTAAAACGAAATTAAAAACCTGTATATGAGCTAATCACTTTCACCTTTAAAGATCATCAACTACAACAGCACAGAGAGAGTAAGGTTTGCAGCTGATTTAGCAAACTGAAAACTCATAACTGTCAAATAAACTTTTCTGAAACAAAATATAACGGCAATTTCCAGTAAGAATAACATTTAAATAAATAGAGGTAAAAGAAACTGTAAGCATCCCCCCAAAAGAATGCTGCTTTTCTAAGCTGAAAAAAAAAAAAGAAGAGACATTTGACTATATAGTTACAAAAAACTTTATCACACAAAGAAATAAATCTAGGTCTGAACATACAGAAAGGTATATTCAGAATTGATTGTGAATTAAAGCAATGCTCCAAAAGGTCAGAGAATATGAATTTATACTCTAAAAGACAAAATCTTATTTTTTAACAAGCAGCACAGAATTCCTCTCTTTACACACAATATTTTAAGTAGCAGTTCTGCAAGCTTCTACAGGTTACCCTACCTTGAACATTTTGTGAAGGACCTACCCATAAATGTGTTGGAGAATAACGCACAGTGGTATTTTTGGTTTCTAGCATGCTCATCACTATTATTATTAGTAGTAAGCTTCCTTAATTGTGATCCTCTGCTCTCTAGAAATTGGAATTATGCTATAAAATCTCTGCATAAGTCATCACATGTTATTGATGGTTCTGGTCATTATCATTGCCTAGGAGAATGCTCATCAACAGACGAGAGATTGTCTGTGATTAAATCACACTAGCAGCCCCATTTAGAGTAGACTGATGGCGTTTAGGCAATCTTTAGCTCGCAAGAATCCTGCTAAATTTGTGACTTTAAACAGGACCTGTTCATGGGAGATCTGATCAAGTTTCCATTACTATCAACAGAGATCCCCCTACCAACTTCAAAAGGAGATCAAATCCAGGAAAGACAAATGCAAATCCGACATACAAAAGCTCAGAATAACTTGCTAATATTTCTGAATGAGATGTTTCATTGTCATGATTTTTTATTCAGCTCTGGAAACAACAGACCTTATCTCCTTGGTTGACAGAGACTCCTTAAAAACACAAGTTCTAAATGATAAATTGGACTTGTCTCTATTCAGGACAGGCTTTTTCACAGCAGGCTGGTAAGGTGCTAGGACGAAAGCTGATAGTGAAGGTCTACAAATGCAATTGTAAAACAGAGTTGACATTATACGACACAGACGAATTCCTTCTACAAATGGAACCCAAGTAGTTTGTATCCAGAGAATATCTTATCTTAAATGTTTTTACTAGGACTAATGCAGTCAGGGGGTCATTTATCATAATCTGTAGTCCTAAAATAAACAAACATTGGTATTTTTGAGGATTAAAGAGTGCAGGTGAGAGTTACAGGAGGCAACAAACGGACCTTTCAGTTCATTAAATAGGATACCATGAATGGGTGCAAAAAGACTCAAAGGGTTTTGCTCTTTCAAATGCTGTCAATTGAACTTGTAATAACGCTCACAAGAAACGTAGCAGATTTCCTGGAAGCACATTCCTGCAACTGCTTGCAAGTATGCTTAATGCTAAGTTTGGGAATAAACTCTTTGATTTGAACAAAACAACAACAAATTTTAAATGGTTACACGCGTTGTTTATAAATAAGGACCTGAGAAAGTATGTGGAACACAGCAGTATAGGTTTGCACAGATAATGCAAGTATGGAAAAGGAACAGATTCTGACATTTCAGTTACACCTCTGTTTTCATCTATTTTTTTGTGCATCTTCAGGTCTGAGAAATGCAAATAGATCAGCATCAGTTTTTGTGGTTAACCCCTTTTGTCAAAGGTACTTGGACATATTTGAGGAATGTATGTTAAGATGGACTGCAGAAACGCTGCTTTTAGGAGTTGCTGAACAGGCTGAAGGGTATATTTGGAACAGGGCTGAACAGGGCAGCTCACCACAGCAGTTAGCAGGTTGGTGCAAAAACCGCAGAAGATGCCCTGGAAACTAACTGCATTGTACAAAGGACTTGTTGCTGTTGAAGTTCGTGTGCAAAAATCACACCAAATTTAGCATGTTGTGCATGATGTAAAGCTGAAAAATCAGTTAGTTGTAAACATTTGATGTTTGCTCAAGCTAATTAATGCTCTAATAGCTTCAATATTCAGATGAGAAGCTTCTGAGAATAGATATGTAATCGGTTTTACAATATTCCATTTGTGCCAATTCCACGATGTTCTGTTTCGTAACCAGCACAGCGCGTAGATGGGGAGATGCCTAATTACTGCAGAAAGATAAACACAGCATTTTAAAAGGTAGAAGCAGGAGAGCTCACTGTATTACATACATGGGTGCTAACTAATGCCCAGGAAGACCCAGGAAGAAAAACGATCACTTTGCAAGCTCCTAGAGCACAATAAAGTGATGACAAACAGCCAACACAAACTTCTCAAGAACAGATCACGTCAAACCAGGGTAACTTCCTTCTTTGACAGGGTAACTGGTCTAGTGACTAGGATACAGTGGTAGGAGTGACATATCTTAACTATGCTCAAGCTAAGCGGTCTGTCACAGAGAGCATTCTCAAATGGTTTCTAAGAAAGTTTCCTCCGCAGTGAATCAGCACAAGCAGGATCCACAATCAGCTGGAAAACCGTAACGGAGCCATGGTTACCAGCAGCTTGCTACTGTGTTAGCACGCTGTCTCCAGTGGGATTTTATGGGGTCGACACTGTATTCTGCCCAGTCTAGTCAGCATTTCATTAACGCCATCAACAATGGTATAAGTTACACATGAGAAATTCAGGAACGTTACAAAAGTGGGAGAAGATGTACTTGGGAAGACAGCATTTAAATTCAAAGTGTTCCTGGCAAACTAGAATTTAAAACTACCAGGACAAAGCTCAAAGTAGACACATGCACGATGAACCTGGAGAACTGCTAGCAAATGCACTCACACAAAGAGAGGAACTCAGTAAGCAGGAGGTGTGGCCGATCACAGTATGAGCCAATAATGTAACCCAGCGTGATTGCTAAAAAATAATTTTAAGAGATGAGAGGAATGTTGTATGCAAGCACTGGTGGTAAATATTCCACTCTCTTCAATACTGGTGTCTCCCCAGCCGGAATACAGTGTCCAAATTTGAGCTCCAAAGTATAAGAACCCAGGAAGCATACAAAGAAAAGCAAGAGAGATGACAAACACCAGAAAATATCCTACAACGAAAGACTGCAATTGCTTTGTTTACAACACACACAAACAAACCTTTCATTAAAACCTTTAAAGGGCCATTTCAAAGCAATGTGCCAAGAACACCGTGTACCTTACCTTGGGTGGATTTTAAACGGTAACTCGGGTCTCTTCCAGGCCCCATTTCTATGGTGATCTTCCTGAAATATTTCCAATAAGATAAAACAAACCCCACCACTGGAAGTCTTCATTGAATAAAACAGATATAAAAGCAGAAAGGTTTACACAACAGACAAATAACAACTTCATGAGGTAATCCATATAATTCAGAAGTAAAAAATTAAAAACCTACTTAATTCTGTACCTCATCTAAACTGAAACTATATAACATTCTTCTCAAGAGAAGCATACACCATGAAAAGATAATACACCAAAAATATAAAAGAACTTATACGCTTGATATTAAGAGAGCAATCACTCCTAGTGTCCCTAACGTGCTACAGTAATCAGAGAAATGGAAAAAATGAGGAAAGAATTCTACTCTTAATTCAGATTTAACATCCAGTAATTGAGGAAAAATTCGCAGAATCACAGAATGGTAGGAGTTGGAAGGGCCCTCTGGAGATCCCCCAGCCCACCCCCCTGCTGAAGCAGGTGCCCCCAGAGCAGGGTGCACAGGAACGCGTCCAGGCGGGGTTTGAATCTCTCCAGAGAAGGAGACTCCGCAGCCTCCCTGGGCAGCCTGGGCCAGGGCTCTGTCACCCTCACAGTAAAGTTCTGCCATTCAGTCAGTTCCTGATCTAGCTCACTGTCCACTCATCTAGCCCACACTTTCTAAGCTTGCCCACGAGGATGTTGTGGGAGACAGTGTCAAAAGCCTTGCTGAAGTCAAGATAGACAACATCCTTTTTCAGCTGCAGAAAAAAATAAAAAGAATAACAACACCTGTCTTCCAAATCAGCTAAGATGTACTTAGTGTCACATTAATGACAAGGAAGGACTTAAGAAGATTCATAAAAAATATTTTAAAATATTTTGGCACTCTGCCAATGACCTCAGTGGATGGAATTACATTAGACTTGTTAAATGCAGACTAATCAGGCTTTCCACAGGAGATCATATGCCTATGTTAACTATCCATAAGAAAATGCAACTCACTTTCATAGGGCTATGATTAATTATGAATAAGCTTTACAAAACATTTTTTATGAAATCTCTTTTCAGTTCAGTGAAAGCTAAGAAGCACTTGAAATTACTTCACTTGTACAAACTATACATTATGTCTACTGGAAATCTGCATGAATAAGAGTTCTCCCACATGTGCCCACAAAGGAGTGATGAAAGGTCAAAGAGAGACAGTATTGCCATGGGGTTTTTTGTGGGTGTTGTACCAATCAATGAGCTGAATGGGTCACAGGACTGGATGTCGTGGGAGCTGGATTATTCACCTGGCTCTGCCACTAACTCAGAACATCATCAGACAAAAATCACTGAGCACAGAACCCATTGCCTTATTTGAAACATAAAGTCAGTGGTATCGCTTATGTTTTTGCAATCCTTCTCAGTCTATGAAGGAAGAGTACTAAATTATTGTTATCCTGAGAGGGAAAGAATACAATAACCACAACAGCACTCCTGAGGCTTTGCACCCCATTTTAAGTAATTCACAGAATCCCAGCATGGAGGGGGCTGGAAGGGCCC
>VZSC01017095.1:14446-54105 GCA_013398225.1 Steatornis caripensis
GACTCTCTCCAGTAGTTCCCTGTCTCTCTTGAACTGGGGAGCCCAGAACTGGACACAGTACTCCAGATGCGGCCTCACCAGGGCAGAGTACAGGGGGAGGATCACCTCCCTCGACCTGCTGGCCACACTCTTCTTAATGCACCCCAGGATGCCATTGGCCTTCCTGGCCGCAAGGGCACACTGCTGGCTCATGGTGAGCCTGTTGTGGACCTGTTGAATTCATTCAACATCCTGTAGCCAACAGACCTAGCTGCTCAAAAATAATCTACTAAAAGCCAGCTCTTCATAATAAAGATGAATTGGTTGTTGTTTGTAGCGTACTTTAGAGTCCTTCGACAAAAGATGTCTCACAAATGGTTAATACTGATTTCAGGAACAAAAAGGTTTACACAAAGCCTTTCTTTTGGCACATAAGAAAAAAGGTGAATGTACATAAATAGAAGGATTGGTCAAGTCCCCGCCAATACCACAGAGGGGTGGGATAAAAGTAGGATATGTCTGTATGAGCAGGGCAGAACAGGCACAAGCGTGTCTCAGTGAGTTGGATTTAAGGCAGTTGCCACTTGGAATTTGCAAAGCAAAAGTGTTAGAACACGATGCTTGGCCTAAATTTTCTGTCACTCCGTGGAATGCATCTCTGTGGGCACAGCACTAGATCAGAATGCTGCTAGGGCACTCAGACTGGACTTTCCATGAATTACCAAGCCAGACTGCTGACAGAGCAAATTTCTCCATGCCTTTCCATAAAGACTTAGTTCCAGTGCCTGAATGAGAATCAGACTGCAGGTTTGTGGCAGGCAAGAGCGCGGGACTTGGCTCTGGAGTCATCTATTTACATACGTCGCCTTGCATGGCACTGAGCCCCATTTTCAGCTGATGTAATGATTTTTCATGTAATTAACATTTAATTCAACTGAGAATCTCATACATTGTCACCTTCTTGGACTTGAAAATTAAAATAAAATGTCATTTCTAATGGTGGCTTTGAAGTTTACTCTTATGAAAGTTTGCATTGAGATATGCTTTAGCTCCTGACATTTCCAGGGACCACAGTAGTGTCCAGTGCTATGTTATATACCTGGTACGTCAGCTCATGCATTAGTAAGTCAGCTGGGTAATGCATTTTTGGTGGCCAGCTCATCATGGCCACCAGAATTAGCTGATCAAGTTAAATTTCTGCTAAATACCAACATTAGCTTTCACAGTAGTATGATCAGAACACACACATATCATTGTCACAAACCTCAAGCTAAAATATCAAGCATAAACCAACACATGGATTTATGAATGTAAAGGCTTGAAGTAATCAGGTAGGACAGAAAATGCATTTCTCACCTTTATTTCTGATCAGCTCAGCTGTATTTGCTCATGTCACACTTAGGCATGTCTTTCTCCTGAGGCATAGACAGACATATGACAAAGAGTAGACATTATGCTCTGCTGAACAGGCTCACTGACAGCGACCGGGGTGCCAGTTCACCTCCGAACTTCACCACTTCACGGCCAGATCGAGACTGATTCTCTCGAGCAAAGTATAAAACTGAAGGATGCCAGGGCAGCGCGGGTGGGATCTGCACAGAGGGGCAGTGCTGCAGCAGGCACGCCAGCACCTGGCCCAGCCCCAGGAAGACCCCAGGCAGCCTTTTCCTTGTGTTGCTGTTGTTGGGAAAAATCACTCCTGGGCACCCAAGTGCTCACCACACCTGACCTGCACCCCACATCATCAGTGGCAGGGAAAATACATTAAAAAAAAAAAGAAAAAGAAGCAAAGCAAAACCAAAACCAGACCCGAGATGATATTACTTTGCACTGTGGGAAAACCTAAATGCAAAGAACTGCTAACAGGTGCTGGTGAATGATGCACAAAGTAATAGCTACAGCAGAGGAGGGACTTGGAAGTAGTACAGGTCTTAATAATTTTCAGCACTCAGAAGTGAATTTTTTTCTTTTTGCTGTGTCTCTCTGCAGNAAAAAAAAAAAAAGAAGAAAAAGAAGCAAAGCAAAACCAAAACCAGACCTGAGATAATATTACTTTGCACTGTGGGAAAACCTAAATGCAAAGAACTGCTAACAGGTGCTGGTGAATGATGCACAAAGTAACAGCTACAGCAGAGGAGGGACTTGGAAGTAGTACAGGTCTTAATAATTTTCAGCACTCAGAAGTGAATTTTTTTCTTTTTGCTGTGTCTCTCTGCAGTGATGACTGTCTCGTTTTTGTAATTATCAAGTGTGTCTTTCTTGCTCGTGTTTTCCTCATCACAGCAAGGTGTAGTGCTAATGAGAAATTTTTCCAAGAAACAGAAATATATGCTGACAGTTTTTCAAACTGTAAACTAGACTGGAGACATTTCTGTTGTGAGGAAGCCTCAACAGCCATCACCACCAAATCATACGCTGCCCTGTTACCCACTGGTTATAACAAAAGGAGAGCAAAGAGATGCAGAGTTGCTTGAAGGAAAGGCGACTGTTGTTTTTTGTTTGGGTTTTTTTTGAAGATAAGTTTTCTAAATTATTTCTTACAATTTGTCCATAAAAATCCCTAAGCTATTTGTGGTACGCTGTGACAGTTTTCATTATACTTTTAAACATCAGAAAAAAAACTTTCATTAAACTAATTTAAAGGAAAGGTGTCGATTCAACAGAGGACGCTGTCTGACGAGCAGGAATCAGTAACTTCTCAATACCCTGAATCAGCTACACGTTATCAATGATGCTACGCTACGTGACGTAGTTTTCAAGAGTCGCAGACTGTGCTCAGCACAGCCTCAGTTTCCAATGCTTTGCCCATCCTTTTACCCAGCCTAATGAGGGGTGTAATATGGTGGGACACAGAGTTTCTAATTATCTCTGTTTTTTCATTCTGCGTGATGTTTCACTCCCAAAGCGCTAGAGCACAGCCTAACACTCACTGTTTCAAATAAATTCATAAATTTACGGCACAGGCTGCCCAGGGAGGCTGTGGAGTCTCCTTCCCTGGACAGATTCAAACCCCGCCTGGACAGATTCCTGTGCACCCTGCTCTAGGCAAACCTGCTTCAGCAGGGGGGTTGGGCTGGGGGATCTCCAGAGGGCCCTTCCAACCCCTGCAATCTGTGATTCTGTGAAATAGATAGCTAAAAGTACGGCCATACAGTGTGGGATACTAAAACAAAGCAAAGGAGGAGATGCACCCTGAGCTTTCGCAAAGAAAAGTCCGTTCAGAAACAGAAACTATGAAAACAAGGGGATGCTTCCACCGGCATTGTGTGACAAAGGAATGCTGAAACACATGCATGCAAAATATGCTCAAGCAAACGCTCAAAAAAAGGAAGGATATGACCAACAAAATGAACCCCTTCATATTTTGAACCAAGTGCCTTACATTTTCTTTTACCACCTTATCCTAATATATGAGAACTGTGCTCTTTCTCCTGTACAGAGCACAGAGCTGTAAGGTAAGAACCCACTGGCCGAGGCTTGCTGGTACATTTTCTAGAGTGCTGTGGAACAGTGGCCAAGTTGTGGGGTTTTCTGTTGTTGTTGCATTTGTCACAGCAAGCTTTATTTATTTATTCAAGCCAATCTTCCACAGAGCGGCCTTTTGCATCTACCAGGAAAACAACATGTCACTGAGAAACAACAACACTGTGATTCATGCGAGAAGCAGAGTTCACTGTCTGCTGGCCCTCAGCCCAGATCCTGAAGTGTCCACGCTTATTTTGTAAGCCTGCGTTACCATAATAGCAATATTTTATTAACAGAGAACTTCAAACTTTTAACGTACATATGGCTTTTCATGGCTACGTAATGTGTGCAGAGTCCAAGCTTTTCTTCACTTCCTTTTCACTTCAACCCAATGAAACACATCCTCGTTATAACATCAGCCCTGCTTCTTTCCAGAAGCGTTCTGGCACCCTCTTTCATGTTGCCTTTTTTCTTGGAATAAAGCCTGCTTCTCAATCCTGTTCACCTTCCTTCGCATTATCACTTTCAAATACATTTTATAACAATTCTCGTATTGTGACTGTATGAACCATTTTGAGATCAAAGAGTTCGAAGTTGCCTGTAAACAACAAAAATGCTGAAGACTTATGTGAGAAATTCTTAGGTGCTTTCCAGGCTGGATTTTTTCACTTAATCTGCCGGGGTTTTCCTTTCAGAATTAAGGATAGTTGCTTTTTCCACAGCTTCTGCTTTGGTCACATGCGGTGACCGTCTGAGGTCTCATGCTCTGTGAAGGATCCTCATTCTATTCTGGGACACGCACTGGGACACGGACATTAGAAAACCTAAGACTGCAGCAACAGATAACAGCTGAAAGCATCAGCTCATACACTGATTGCTGTCATTGAAAAGCCAAGTCATAGAGAACTACCTGAACATAAATAGAGCAAAACACAGCCCCCACAACGAACCCCCCCCTTAAATTTTAACACAACTTTTTGACCGGAGAGTGCTTAGTAAGAGACAAAGAATGGTTCATCATTAATGTAAATATAAAGTGGTTCAGCAGTGATGACACCTGTTTTTAGAGGAAGTTAATATTCCAGTGTGATCCGAGTATAAATATTTGTTTTAAGAAAGATGATAAAAAAAAAATGGAGATAGAGTCCAGAAACAGAGGTAGGCCACTGAAAATTTGGCTTAAACCTTGCAAACGTTGAGCCCATGCCAAGCAGTCAGCTTCACCAAGGAAATCCCCAGTAAATAGCCTATTTCCTGAAAAGTGTACAGCAACTCTACAGCCAGACGTTCCCCTTCTGACTTGAAAACAGAAATCCTTTAAAAAAAAAAAAAGCAGCAGGCTCGGTACAAGTGATTTAAGTCCTGTACTCAGCATCATAAATAGTTCTACGCAACAAAACAGCAAGGCATAGTACAGCCTTGCCAATTAGTTGCCCACTTCCAGTATTAAGTGCTGAAATAAAAATGTTCATTAGGACATGGATGAAGATGTAACTTGAACTAAGAAATGGAAAAACACATATTCCATCTTCCGCTTCTCCAAGAATACTTCAGAAAAATAAGAAGACTCAATGCCAATACAGCCACACGAATATAAAACCAAAGACGAGGGAGCTGACACAGCTCGCAATCAAAGAAATCTACAGCAGAACCAGAAAATGGGCTTGGCCCCAACTTATGTCTTCAGACGCTCCCAAGATTACATTGCTTTAATCAGATTTATCATACCAGTACATAGCTAAACTGTCAGTGTACATATATGCCTTACTGTAAGTTTTATAATCATTACAGGTAGCAAACTATCGTCTTTCTTTGTAAAGGATTGACGTTCTGCTATGATCTGTTACAACACCTGGCAAACAGGGGACTGTAGTCTTTGCAGCACTGCCAACAGGGGCAAAACTCTGCCGTCAACAGCACACAGCTGTTCCCTACTCAGGTGGCCAAAATGTTTCTTGCCACCCTGAAAACTCTCCACAAAGAGCATCTGTCTAGTTACTACTTGCAGCATGGGAGTGCTTGGCTCATACCTGAAGGGCCCTGGCAGAGATGGGACCACGGAGGTTGTGGCCTAAAGTCCACATCTTTATTTTCCATTATGTCATTCTGAGAAGTAATAAAGCCATTTAATACCATCTACATCAGTATGACAACAACGTCTTCAACAAACTGCAGAAAAAGCTACGGGAATTACTTACTCTACGGCGTCTTTGCTTAACAACAAAAGAGAAGAGCTCACAGTGAAACCAGTACGGAAGAAAACATTTTCTTGCAGTCTGTCTCTCTCCATGCTTTCCAATAATCAAGTATGTAACCAAACAGGTGTCAGAGGGAGGAACAAGGGCTGGGAGTCTAACAGCAGCTTTTTAAATGAAACCAGAGCTATAGGTAAAGCCTAAGGTTAAGACACAGTGTCCCAGGGTCACTTTCCAAAGCACAATCAAAAGAAGTAGGAGGAGAACATCACCTTACGCGCATATAAAGTAACTGTCAAAGGCAGTAATGTTACCAGTACGTTTCGTCCATTTTTAAAGGGTCTAAATGTTGCAACTAGCTCTACAGACCTAAGCCTCACACCCTGGCATAAAGCCTTGGCACAATACCGTGCTAATGCTGCTGTGCTACTTCCATACATAAGCGAGCGCTTCTAACAGCATTGATCCGCACCGCATGCAGGCAGCAACCCAAAGCGGCACAGCCTGGGCTATCTGCATGATTCTCCACTGCGCGGTGAAGATGTGCTCTTAGAGACTTGCAAGGAATTATGAATTTTCCACTTCCTTTGCTAGCCATTAAACTGTGAGCAGCATACCAGGGATAGCTATAGGGAAATTTCTCTCCATTTTAAAGGAAAAACTTCATATAGTATCAGTTATAATCCGATACATTTCCAGGTTTATTGAGTTTTCAGAGTTTAATTAACAAACATAATCATACCGAATTTCCATCCTGTTGTCATGATTACCAGAAAGAAGAAGAGGGTTTCTTTCAAATGCAAAAGCTGGTTTCAAGCACAAAGTTTCTCTTTCTCGCCAACGCTCGTTTAAACAACAAGTTTTATTGGGCAAAGATAATCTTCAGAAAGCCACAAATCAGACGTCATGCAATGATATTCTGGGTCTTTTTTTAGAGCGCTTCCTCTTACTTACTTTAAATAAGATTGAAAGGGAACATGGTTTTATTCACAATATATATGAGAAATAGGTCAGAGAACTATTTCCTCAAAATCTTCACTGCTCAATAAATGATTTATAATTTAAAAATGTAAAAAAATCCTACATATTGAAAATTCATTACTATTCCCTTTCACTTTTGTTTTAACTATTCCGAGTTTACATTCAAAATAAAAGTTTCAACATCAAAAAATGCTTAGTTCCTGCAGTCCTTGCGAGTCCCTTCCTAGAGTAATAGAATAACGGACTAAGACCCACCTTTTCCAGGCCAAGTAGCTACTCGTTCTATATCAGAACACGCCGCTTGGCATTTCCTCTCGTGACTAACATCTTGTCCCTTTTGGCAAAAAGCAATGAAAACCCAGTAACAACTCCCTGTTCTAGGTCAGCGTTTCCTCGAAGCAGGACCCGCTGGTAGAGCCATGCACAGTGCCTTTAACAGCCACTGCAGCAGAGCCTCCGGTGTCTTGGACATACCACAGATGCAGCAGGGTGCCAGTTAAGTCTAACTTCTCCATCAGCACCACAGTGCTGACGCTGCTGAGGTTACTCGTCTGTGGCCCAGGACTAAAAACACAGCAAGTCGCCCCAAGAGGCGGCCAACCGAAAAGGTCTCAGCACTATGTCCGCCACTACTCCATCTCTGAGATGCCGGTCAACCTGCTGGACTTCTGGGAACTCACCATGCGACAACGTCCTACCCAGCAAACAATATATCTTTCGCTATCCAACTGCTCGTGGACCTCAACTAACCGGAAAAAAATCAATGTTAAACTCTCTGCTCCTCTCCCAAATTTCCATTTTGCCAACAGAAGAATCAACAGCACTGATGAATGAAGATAACAAACCAGTACCAAGCAAGAGGAGACCCCAAGATAACTTTTGGCATCATAATGAAGTGCAAGTCAAAATATGGGCTCTGTGCAGCAACAAAAAAATAAAATTAAGTCCATACTCCTATGTTGCAGCAGCCTTGGCATTGCTTAGAGATAATACTCCACCAGAACTAAACCGCAGTACTAACGTTCAGAAATGCACTCTGCTGCCAAACACTTGGAGCCAATCTTGACATATTAAAAGGGGAGTAAAAAAATGGTCTGCTTCCAAAGTCAGTGGCTTCCAATAACAAAAGAAGACTATGTCTGCATTCACAATCAGAAATATTCATTACGATCTACCCACGTCAGACATGTCTTTTGTTCAACAGCACTCTTGCAGCTTTCTTGGGAAGTATAGCGCTTCTAACTTTAAGCCTGCAGTATATACGGGCCTTTTATATTGGGGAAGAAAATCACAACTGTTCGCATTCAACAATAAAGAGCACTTACACATTTCAAAACTGTATTTGGGGCATTATTTTAATATTATCGTGTCTCAACAAGGAAGATGCAGCAGGAGACATCACTGCTGTATTCTCTAATAGCAAGCATATACTCTCTAATACCAAGTTCTGCCAAAATATCCCCCAAAAACCAGTGACGACTTTGTGATTTTATTAGCTTTTTTGTCTTTTCTTCCAAATCACTGTATACGAGTAACTGAGGGGATGGCGAAAAAAAAAAAAAACATGAGAACTTCTTACTCCCACAGTAGTTTCCCATTTCTCCAAAAATAGACATACCATTATGTTTTTACACTTGCTGTAGCTTCCACTAGATCAAATTTTGAGGGGGGTGAGGGTTTCCACTTTATATACACAGTGGTATAGTGCAGTATCTGTGCTAGCAGGAAGCTGCTCTTTACAAAAAGGGAAGCTGGCTGCCTGCAGTTCTTTGAAGTCACAGCCTAGTTTAACCCCATATGGGCACATCCAGCTTCCGTCTAAACTGAGCCCATTCAGTCTTTTCAAGCGTGGTATGCGGTTGTGAGAAGCAGAATACAAAATGGCAGAGTAAGTGTTGATTGCACCCATGGGTATGCCTAATTCAAAACGCAGCAACTACAAAAGGTCACATCTTGCTAATGCTGAAGGTCAAGGCAAAATTTGCCTGGTAGCTGCACACGGATCACATTTAGATTATGGCATTAAGAGGCTTTCTCTGATTCTCGGGCAAGATGCAGTAAGTCCCACACTAGACTTCTTTGTCATCCTCACGAGCAGACAGGAAAAGCAAAAGGAGACACCTTACAATGGGAAGTCAGTACCTTTGGTATTACAGCACTTTAGGCTTTAGTGAAAAAAGAAATCTTTACAAGAAAGTTGCATAAACATAGCCGCTTCCCTGTGACCGTGTTTACTAATAACACAACCTAAGCACAATTGTGTGGTCCTACTGTGCTAGGTTCTGAAGGCAGAGCTTGGCAGCAGAGCTTGGAAGGCCTGTCAGAAAGTCTTTTAATTATTTATACTGAAGTCACCTTCATCCTCAAGGTCATTAGAGAAGCTCTCCTGACTCAGGAACGTATTTATTGATTCAAAAAACACCAAAGAAAAATCTACAAGCAAAACAACATTTTCACTTCCGTTCCAGGCAAAATCTGCAGCTGTTAGCACGGAAGTGAATCATAAGCATCATTTCTTCATCGATATTATTAACACAGAAAAATCTTGTATCATATCAAAGTAACAGAACAATGTACATCCAACTCAAAATTGCATTTTTCATGTTTCTTGCTTACTTCCTTTATTTCCTTCTGTTCGTATAATGAAAACCAAAGAAATCAGATTTTGCTTTGAAAACAAACAGTTACTTTGATTTCAAATAACCCATAGATTAATTGAGACCACAGGAGCCCATGAAGTTTTTTGAAAGTTGGTTTAATCTAAGAGACTGATGAAGCACTAACCAAAAACAAAATTCATTTATTACACTGAATCACTTTGAAAAGTTCAGACTTGAAGGTGCAAGTATATGAAGTTTTAGTTCTTAATCCCTTATGGCCACGAAGTCATTACCGCTGTTGTAACTGATTGTCAACCTACTTGGTGTAAAATATTATAAAATATTTATACATTTAGTCCCATAACAATTTTTGTGCAAATAAGTGTTATTTTTCAGTCTGATTTTCAAGGCAAAAAGAAATTAGTTTCGTGTGCTTTTTCCACTTGTCTGTCAAGCTCCCCCAACATTTCCTTCCAGTGAGTAATTCAAATTTGACAAAGGTAGAGGTCTCAGTGCTAAAGAAATACCTGCTCAGAGAAAAACAACTCAGGTTAGCGCCATCACTGAAGGAAAAGAGCATCAGCTGTAACAGACCCCCCTGTGGCTGGTGCCAGCCAGCATGCTCACAGCTCTGTTTTAATTTCGTATTTAGGAAGAAGGAAAAGAAAAAAAAAAAAAAAAAAAGCTTTGACACTACAAACACCTGCACCCAAATCAATGCTACTAATCACAAGATAAAATTCATAAAGTTCAGCTTAGTAATGCGGCAAGAGTGAATTTCCTGTAGGAGAAAAAAAAAAGAAAAAACCCAAGTCCTACTAAAAACCTACCAGAGTCTGTTTTGAAGTTGGTCTGTAGTGAATTATCTCTGTGTTTATCATAACTACAATGTGTCTTGAAACAGCTCAAACCTTGGATGCTCTTCAGTCCATTTTTTCTTAGGTGTCAACACAACAGTTGCCAGTTTCTCTATATTCTTTATTTTTGTGTCACATTTAAGACAGTTTAGTAGATATTAAACATATATAGTTCATGATTTATTCATCATTCTGGTGAGATATAATCGTGCCTTTCCTTTCCTTTATGCTGCCATAGTACTTCTCGAGAAAAGAAGATTTATTATTCTTCTATCCCCATAACTGCACTACGGAATACAATTCTAAATTCCAAGGCTTTTGTTGAACAGTTTTCAGCATGCAGTTTAATAACTGGTCAATTTAGCAATGTAAATATTATTGATATTTTATTAGATATTGCTTCTTAATTACTATTACAAGACTGCTGTCATTGGGGGTTTGGGGCGGAGGGGGGTTTAACCCTTTTAGCTCCTTTCCTAGCGCCCTTCTGTTGGCACCTAGTATACAAAATTCATCTTTTTTCCCCTTTTTTGTAATACCATAATCTGTGCTATTTCCTCCTCCTTATGACCCTCCCATCCTAAAAGAATGCATGTCAAATTTTATCCTGATACTACAATGCATTTGCAGTGGAAAGCAACAGTGTGTTCTGAATAGTAATCCATTGCACCCCTCATTTTAAGGGGAAGGAGGCAAGACACATGACAAAAATCACAGAGTGAAATAGCTGGAAGTCCACCCACTNGTAATACCATAATCTGCGCTATTTCCTCCTCCTTATGACCCTCCCATCCTAAAAGAATGCATGTCAAATTTTATCCTGATACTACAATGCATTTGCAGTGGAAAGCAACAGTGTGTTCTGAATAGTAATCCATTGCACCCCTCATTTTAAGGGGAAGGAGGCAAGACACATGACAAAAATCACAGAGTGAAATAGCTGGAAGTCCACCCACTGGGAAAGGCTGGATGGCAGAACCACTGTGCAATGCTGCTGTAAAGAAATGCAAAGTAAGTAATATTTTACCTTTTATGATTCTTACGTAAAAGTGGGGGTTTTTTATTTGAAAGCACTGGTACAGGATAATGTATAGTTAGTGATTTATGTTGTTCACAATTCACACTGGGCAGCCCTCGACTTGAATGAAAATGAGTTCAGACGTTACAAGACTCTGCAAGCAGGTACAGAAGAAAGAATCTTGGAACTATCTGAAGCCAAATTATGCACTAGGAGATGCACACAAAGACACTGAACAGTGGCAACGGTTCATTGCAAAATTCAATATTGTTGATACCTGCTTTCAAATCCCTCTTACTAACCCCTCGACATCATCTTTTCCTTCCATCACTTCAGACAAAACTCTGATTAAGGAATTCATTACGTGCTTCCTCAGTCACCCACTTCTCAGATCTCATCTAAGCACGTCACTTGTAAAGTCAAACCCTTTTTATGCATTACTAGGGTTCATCTCAGATACCATGCCCAATGCAAGATTAAATTAAATTTATTCCACTAACCTCCTCCAAATGTCTTCTACTAGCATATAACCATGTCCCTGTCTTGTTACCTTCCCTTTCGAAACTATCCCCCCACATTTCCTCTATGGAAATGCCAGCTCCGTTTCCATAAAGGTACCTCATAGTCTTTTGCAATCACTTCTGTGCTTTCCTCCTCATTTCCTTGGTCAATTGTCCAGTTTTCCTCCTTATTTCTACATCCTTATTTAAATTTCTATACTTTTATACAAAACCCCAAACAAAATGCACCTCCTCACCACATACATGCTGTCTGCATTAACTACAGACTAAAATGACATACTTAGAAAATCCTTTTTGCTATTTCCTGATTTGCATCTGCACGGAAGATTTCACACGGTAAACATATATGGAATAGAGAGAATTCCTTCTTTCTTATTATTTTACTTATCGAGAATATAATACCATTTGGGAAACCGATTCAGATTTCCAACCAGAACACACCTAATATTTTTTCCTGTTTGATTTAACTGAGTTGCTGAAGAATGGTTGGTATACTTGTATACACATTACTGTGCAAAAATCAAGTACAAAGAATGGTCAAATGAAAACTGATTTAAAAAAAAAAAGTCAAAAGTTTAATTCCAGAGTGTTGCTTCCTAGCTGTCAGATTTACATAGAAAACATTGTAAACAATTTCCAGATAGCTTTGTAGGAATTTTATATTTTCCAAAAAAAAAAAAAAAAAGATCATCAAATTAATACATTTGAAAGATGCTGCTCTAAAATCATACTAAACAAAAAACAGAGTTTTGGAGAGATTCTAGCAGCAATGATATAAGAAAGCAGCCAGTTAGAAACGTCTGCCCAAAGTCTACTTCCTTTCCTTCGCAACATTTGTACATTGGTCTTAAGTAGAATGTCAATTCCTATAACCCTGTACGTAGGGAAAACAGCAAAACAGCCTTGGTTCGCTGTAGCTCAAAGACAGGAATGGAAGTTCCCCGTCACTACCCGTCAGCCCAGCACATGACACCTACGTAGTGGAAGGCTGAGACTCAGAATTTCCTCTCGTGTGATACCCTCCGTATTACTTTCGGTTTTTCTGAGGTATAGTTGTAATGGAAAACACAGGGCTCACCACAGTCGCCAGCATGCTTTGCCTAAACGTAGACGCGAGAGAGTGGTGAAGCAGCTCTTTGCTTCTGTGGCAGCATAAGGCAGTGACAGACCCCAGCGCGCGGGGTGCCCCGGCTGTGAGAAGACATGGTCCTTGAGACCCCGGTAAGTGCTACGTGCTCTATACTATCTGTTCCCATGTGCTGTTGGTGTTTTAGGAGGCATAAACGCCTCTGGGCAAATTACGGTGAGAGCACCTCTCACACCACATACTGCTACGTACTGCTACTGCAGTGATGGCAGAGTTCAGCCATCGAGAGACATCTAGCCATGCATGATGTAGTCAAAATAATTTAATACTGTGTTACAGAGAAAGTACATTTAAAAAAGTGATGTGGTTTATAAGTTCACTGGTTATTCTGTGTATTATGACAAACTTAGATTGTATGTAATGAATTGATACTATCCGTAAGAAAGATTATATGGTGGTGGCTTTATGCAATGCTGTTAGGGAGAAATGGAAACAGAGGCTGATATTTCACGTTATTGTGGTACACTATTATTTTTTTTTTTCCCCTCGAGTGGAATACCAGAAAAGTCAGAAACATCGATTTGAATGAATATTCACCAAGTGAGATGGTTTCAGCATCTTGTACAGGCTGGTTTAAAATGATGCAGTACAGTGAGAAGCCCCAATCACAGAATCAAAGTTCGGCTTTCCAGCGATGTTGGAATTTGCCTTTTAGGGTGAGCACATCCCAAACTCGGATGGTGCTCCTCAGAACATCAATAATCAAGTTTCAGACATTTGACTCAAAGATAGGTATTTTGTCTCAAAGATGTCGTTCTCAGTCCTTTTTTTTTTCCCCCCAAGCTAATTAAACAAAGGCAATAACAACACTGAAATTTCAAGAGTAACAAGGCATTTGAATTGCAACAAAATACACTTTCTGTTAGCTTACACAACAGAATAAAAAAATATCCTCTGTAAGACAAAAATATAGCAGGTATATTACAAATAAAAACAATTAGAACGTGAGAGCTCTTATTTTCGGACACGTGGGATTTACCATCTCCAGAAAATGTGGTTCAGGGATGTTTTCAGTTGAACTTCTGCTACAGCAAAAACGCTGTCCTGGTACTTCACAGGGAAATGAATGTTTGNTACAAATAAAAACAATTAGAACATGAGAGCTCTTATTTTCGGACACGTGGGATTTACCATCTCCAGAAAATGTGGTTCAGGGATGTTTTCAGTTGAACTTCTGCTACAGCAAAAACGCTGTCCTGGTACTTCACAGGGAAATGAATGTTTGTGCTGCAGCAAATAAGATCCAATCCCACACTGAGTTTCCCAGTCTGGTGAATTGAAGCTTTAAGTGGATTGGTAGGGACCTGATGCACATAAGCCGTGTGATCCCTTGAGAAACGATTTTCAAATTAACTAATAAGATATTGCACTGCTTACCGCCTATTAGAAAGAAACAGTGAGCAGCAATACCACGCAGCTACTATGCCTGGGATTTAAAAGCTGGATTTAGCTGTCACGTCCATAATTCTTAGTGCGTTGATTATGTAAAGGAGTAGGTGCGAGGAGGGTTTAGTTTCATATTAAGGAAAGTAAAAATACTCTACGGAATGTAATTGCAGGATTAGTAAAAAGTGTAAGGCAGCTTTGCTCCACCTATTTACATATCGAGGCAATTTATGGAAATCCTCATATAGAAAACCTCAATAATTGAAAATGAGATTCAGAAACAACTTGCCCTTAAAGGACTAGCAATGTAATTTTTCACGTTAAAATATTACATGTAGAGAAGAAACTTGTAAATTTTCACAAGATACTTTAAAGGTTATCTCCCTAAGGGAAAGGAATAATATAGGAGAGCTTCTTGACCAACAGTTAGGATAGCAGTACCTCTGCAAGTTTCCAGATATCCAAACGACAGTCTGCACGTTCACAGGATTTCTGTGCACAAGAACATTTTGACTGTAATTACCATTCATCCTGAGGTAGAAAGTTAAGGGTAAAGGGACAAAGCAAGCAAACGCCTTGAGAATAACCTGGTAGAGGTAGCACCACAGTACGTGGACATCACTTAAGAACAGAGAAACTGTAAAAGACAACAGATGAGATGAGTCAAAACACGGAGGGTCTTGATGAACCTAGCTGGGCAGAGACACTAGGGTGATTAGAATTAGGAGAGAAACTGTCAAGTTTCATAATGATATATACAATCCTAAGCACAGAAAATGGGGTTATCGTAAAAACAATTTTTAGCAAAGCTGCCACCTCAAAACTAGAATGGCATAAAAACTTGAAATTGCTCACCAAACTGTATCAGTGAAGACTACAAAAGTAGCAGCTCAATTTAGGATAAAGAAGTACTAAAGAAACAAATTGCAGGACAAAAGAAGTAAGAGTAATTGACTTTAGTCTCATAGAAATGTCACGTACTGGCGGAACAAGCGATCTAGTTGTATGCGATTGCAAAAAGGGGCAATTCAAAATAAAATATAAAGAGGACTGAAGTGAAAGTGCTGTGTCTGGAATACCTATAAAGCCAGTGACTACTGCTTTCTAATTTGTGAAACCAGTTTCAGAACCTTCCCACTAAAACTGAAAAAGTTACCATCTCTTCTAATATAGATGGCATGTCAGAGGAGCTGAAAACTTAATAAACGCATAAAAAGTTCATTTGAAGAAGTCAAGGTTATTAAAATAACTACTTGACGTTTGACGTGCAAGCAAGGACCTCTAGTTCCAACCTTCAGCTGCGATCGCCATGGAGTTAGATTACCCTTTGGCACACAGTCATCCTTGCACAAGGCCTTGCACAACTCCTCTCCTGTCCTAAGGAGACACAGATCAACCTCGCTGTCACATCCCATTAGGAGCAGAGCTGATAAAATGTACTGGGATTCCAAGGTGACATAGCTTCTTTTATTACGTTTGTCACAATATTGATTAGATTAGGTCTGAAGTGCTTCTTTGGCCTGCTACTGACCCGATACATCTCCTGGGAAATTCTGCAGAGTAGGAAACAAAATTGAAAACGACTGGAACAAGAGAGATGTTCAAGATGGTTATAGCTCATGGGACTTGCATAGATGTGACAAGTGCTGATTTTCACTAACTACGCATCCTAATCCATTCATCTCAAACTTGACAACTAAATATTACATTATCTTCTTCACAGTAGTTAGCCTTTGGAAGCTTAATAGCATGAAAATAACATATCAAATATTTTTATTTCTTTCACCGGAGTAGATAACAACATGGTTGACGTGCTGCCTAGCTCATTTCACCTACCAAAAATTTAAAGAGTAAATAAGGAGCAGGTAGATTTGCTCTCCATGGAGCTTATATCAATTGTCTTCTGCAGCATGTTTAGTTTGAGATATTACACTCATGCAGGACAGCTGATGACGTGTCAAGTCAGAGCACTGTTCGACTGAGCCATATGGCATTCAGCTAATCACAGCAGTCAATAGCTAAAGACCCCTATACCTGTTTTTACATTTTCAATAGGCTTTATTTATTTGCATTAAACACTTCTAATATAATACATGCCCTTCATGGATGTAGCCTCTGTACGTGACAGATTTGACAGTTCTGAAGACACAAAGGACTATTCTGAATTGCTAAATATGTTTTTTGATTTAGACAGAATGGAAGCTTGAGATCTTTATTTTTCCTTTTTAAGTATAAGGTCATTTTTTTCCTCTTTCACACATGGGCTACTCTACAAATACCATCAGTAGGCACATCTGAACCATAAGGAGCCTGAGCAATAAGTTCAGTAAATGTCACTCCTTTTCCTTACACCTTTCCCTCCCACGTATAACACCCACTCATCTGACAGCACCAAAACTATGGCTTGATTTTTCCTTTCTTCCAAGTGTTCCCTCCTCCTCCTCATCTTCGCATAGCTTTGCAAAATACGACAGCTAAGCAATTAACATCCTATAAGTAAAATAAACATTCCTATTTGCGGTAGGGAAATTGTAGTACATTTGTCACACTCAGTAACACCACCTGAGACAAGACGACACGCACTCTGATAGCCTGGGAACCACAAGCTCTCATGAAACATTAGCTTCCAAATTTGCTTCTTGCACGCTTCAAAGGATATAGCAACACAAAGCAGAACAAGAATTGTGTATTTCGTTCTAAGTTAGCGTAACACAGCATTTCATCAAGATCCTGTATTTATTTTATTTCCATGGGAGCAGAACAACTATATCAAGAGGGGGGAAGAAGAAAAAAAAAAAACCACAACCTGGGATTTTCTTCCACATAAAATGTTATTACATAAATGTACCTATGAAAATACACATTCCAGGTTGCTACTTTGATCCTTCTCATAACAGCTAAACTTTCTTTAAAATTAAGTCCAAGAAATTATCTCACCCTGTTCTTCCTTCAAAATAAAGTCCAAGAAATTCTTTCACCCTGTTCTTAAACTGGTCATTTTTTTTTTCACTCAGGAAAAAGGGACCAGAGTTTCTCTTAATATAATCCTAACTTTTTTTTTTAATAGAAACTTTTTATATATTACTGAAAGATTCGACAGGATAATTAATGTTCCATTGAAAAAGAGTTTAAAAATGAAAGAGGAGCAGGGAAATTAAAATAAGTGATTATGGATTCAGTTTAATTAAACCTTATATGCTTATATATAAGNAAAGATTTGACAGGATAATTAATGTTCCATTGAAAAAGAGTTTAAAAATGAAAGAGGAGCAGGGAAATTAAAATAAGTGATTATGGATTCAGTTTAATTAAACCTTATATGCTTATATATAAGGATACTTAAATTGAAAGAGATTCATCTATCTATGTT
This sequence comes from Steatornis caripensis, assembly GCA_013398225.1. NCBI lineage: Eukaryota > Metazoa > Chordata > Aves > Caprimulgiformes > Steatornithidae > Steatornis > Steatornis caripensis. The sequence continues at coordinate 31,966 of VZSC01017095.1, forward strand.
ACTCCAAGCTCCAAGAAACTCAAACAATGTAGCTTCATGCTTTGCAGAATTTTGCCTGGAGGTTATCACTGCGCAGACTTCAATTAAGATTCATTAACAGCTTTTACATCCAAAACCTATGGTTTGCACCTTGGGGACGTGAAAGAAGAGATCTTCTGGGGATTGTCTGGGAATAGTGGATCGATATTTATGCTTTAAGGGCTGAAAATTTGGGGAGAGAGTTTCAGTCAGAATTAGAAGACTTTTTCCTTGGAAGGGGCACAGGTCATCTCCCAAAGAAAAATGTTTAGAAGATCCTTTCCTGAAGTGCCAAACAATATCTCTAATTACATGACACGCTCTTGCTCATACCATTAAAACAAAAGCAGTGCAACTACTGCACCCCTCGCACATTAAGAAATAAGAAAATCCTGAGCACAGGCCAAAAGAAAAAAGTGGCCATGCCTCAATACCATAAATATATATTAAATTATACACCATTATTTAAAAAATTAAATAGAGGGTTTTGTTGCACACAGATATTTTTATTTTAAACACAGCCATTTCTTTTTGCCCAGAATAGATCACACAAATCTAAGAGGACATTTGTCTTTAAACTCTTCGTTCATATTAACACGGGAAGCACCTTCCCCTCCTCTACGAAAGCAACATATAGTACACATCCGTGCAGAAAATAACTTCACACGTGCCCCCCCCCCCAATCTTCTGGTCTAAATGAAGAGATGGGCTAGACCCACACACACAAGCCTTTACAAATCTCCAGCTCTGTCACCTGGTAGTTTGTAACCCAGAAAGAAGAAACGTTAGCTGAGGGTTGAGAGTTCTCACCGCATGTAGATCACAGACTGCAACAGAAAAGGACTTGATATAGCCAGCTTTGATTCATGGTTTTTAATGTCTCTTTCCGCTACAAGAACAGAGAGCTAAGGCATCCTAAATCTGGCTTTCAGCTGCATGCGTTCGCTACTTTGCAAACTTCAGAAGGAGGCCACAAAAAGAGGACGGAGAATACAAAAAGCAATGTAATTCTTTGCTGCTGCGCGCAGCTTGCTCGTGCTGGGGCGCTCTCCTCTCCCCGGTGATTGCTTCAGCCAGGGAGTCCAAGGTATCAATGTGTCCCCTGCCTGCACTCCCTTCTCACCTGCAGAGAAAGAGCTTGCCAGTCAAGTTTGAAGAGTATTGTAGAGCATGTAAAAAGAAGTGTATGGGAACCCACTTCTTTGAAATTGCCTACATACTGGAGGATGAAAGAAGCTCGAAATCTCCAGGGCTCCAGCCTCACAGGCACTAAAAAAACCCCCCAAAATCCCCTAAAAAGAAATGAAATAGAAGGAGAAAAACTGCCTATCTCTGTATTTAGAAGTTCATATATTTAGGTCCCTTGAGGAAGGAAATAGGTTAAGGAAACTGACAGTGAAAAATAACAGATTGAAAATAAGTCTGATTTTCTGATACAAGTTTTAATTCTTTCTTAAAAGTGAGAAACAGGTCTTAAAATGAAATAAATATAATCTGCAAAAGCAACACCAATACAATTTAGGCACCAAAGGGCAAGAATTAAGGAAAATACATGCAAGGAATAGTCCGGCAAAATTTAATCTGCTTTCAGGGGCTGTATGTGTTTATCATCAGCAACAGGCGTCCCATTACAGTTTTTGCCACCCAGCAATAACGGAAATGAACACTGCTTCTTCTTTTAACGCAAGTAATAGACTGTCTTACAACACAGAGTAACTGAATCCTAAAACTGGTACTGCAAGTCTCTCAGTAATGCATGCAACCATTTTAGCCGAACTGGATTTTTGAGAATAAACTAGAATAGCCATAATACATCGAGGGTAGCACTACTTATCTCATATGCTCATAACATCTGCAGAGGTAATGCTGAATAATGTCTATTGCTAGCTTTGATAATCATTTGAGATTAGAAGAGTAAGTCTGCACTACTTGTAGAGGACAGAGACGGCAAGTTAGGATAGCAAAGCAGCAGCCGAATGCAGTAAGTTATGGTGGGGTATGACCAGACCGCAACTAAAGCAATTGCCAGGTTTCTCTGATTGTGCTGTGGGGCATTCATACGTGTTTCAGGACTACAAAACAGATGGCAGTACCGAATGCTTCCAAATTATACCCAGAATGTAGTTTGGACTTACTACTTCATGTTACCTTCTGCCATATCTTTTGACCTTCCTTTTGCCGCAGCAAAAAAAAAAAAAAGCTCTGAAAACAGCATTTGCATACTTAAATGAGAGAAAGAATTGGTATCTCCTTACATTTTTCATTTCTGAAGGTCTTAAGGGAGGAGCAAGGATGCACAGTAAATAAATAGCTTAAGTTTAAAGACTGGACTGTAAGCAGCCAAAGCTTTGCCTCTTGCAAAACTATAGTCAGAGTGATTAATGGTTCAGGAATTACATTAAAGTGCAATAGCTTTCCCTGTAGACTAGTGATACCCAGGAGGAAAGAGTCTCTCCTTTGCATGAGAACATGAAATTTGATTTGCGTATTCTAAAGAAATAAATAATAATTCTTAATTTAGATAGATCTATTTACAAAGAGGCATTTTCCCATTCTGATCACAAATTAAACAAGAAAAAGTAAATAAAGAAGTCATGTTGTCCGAGTGCATGAAAGAAAGGGAGAATCTGCATGAAGCGGTCCTCTCTTGTAATTAATAATAACAAATTGACGGGTGTTACATCTGCTCAGCAACTCCCGCTATCGTGACTCAGAACCGCACTGTAAAAGCTGTACACGCTGTTGACAGCTCCTTTCTTACAGGGTTGTTTGTGCTAGAGGAAACTTGTCAGCACACTCAGTAAAGAAGGATTTAGAGCTTCAGTTACTGCTGGGCAAAGATAGCACCTCAGAAATTTTGGGGGTTGCAGAGTTCACCCTAAATTCTTGGTACTTTCTCACCACTCAGACCAAGCAACAATAATTAGGCATTTGATGACTGACTTTAATTTTTAGGGAACAGACTCTAGCCCGCTACTGGCTTGTTAAAGGATACAGGAAAATGCATAAAAATGAAGATTAAACGCAGAGTGCACACACGCACAGGTGTAAATCAGCACTAAACCAGCGCTGCAGGCAGACGTGCCCTTACCAGGCTTCTCCCCCTTGCCGCTGGCTTGGTAAGGCTGGCTCTTCCCGAAGGCTGCCTTTCCCGCTGTTCCCATGACAGCGAGCTCACATTTCATCACAAGTTTAGCAACTCTTTTTCTGCACCATAGTCACTGATTAATGCGCTGGCCCTTGACTCGTTAACCTCAGCAGTAACAAAACAGAAGGCAAAAGCTCGCAGCCCCGGATTTCAAATTGGTTTAAGGACGGACCTTCCTGTGTGGCGATGGTGGGACCTGCGAAGTTGTTCACACGAGTAAACACGTGACTTTTTTTACCCCCCCTTAGGCTTTTCTGAAATTTAGCAGCAACAGAAAAGTAAATAGGTAACTGCTTCAAGGCAACCTTGAATAATTCAAAGGATCGCGTTCTTTGCCTACCTGAAAATCCAGAGCAGCCCACGAAACAGTAAACAAGCTTTTAATCGATTCTAAAATAATAACAATATAGAAGATAGATTACAGTATGATTTAATGTAGTTTCTATTGGGTAGAATTTAAAAGAGTCTGAATGCTCCTCTCAGAAAACCAAAATAGGAACACAAGTTTTAAATAAACTACTTCTGGGCACAGCTGCGGGGAACAGTTCACAATCGAGCAGTCCTCGAAACGCTCGTGCCACTTGCAGTGGGCGCAGTGCGGTTTCAATCACTGCACGGAGCTTCAGCTATGCCTAGTAGTTTTATTCTTCATGGTGAGCCTAACTCGAGAAACCCTGTAAAAAGAGTGGGTCGTTGTGCCTCAGGGTCTCGAACGATCCCCCTGCTTCGAGGGGGGAAGCCCAGCAAGGCTGCAAAATGGGAGCCAAATGTTCAGATGACACCTGGGACTGGGGAAGAAGGCGGCAGCGACTGGCAAAAGGTCCCCGCCACCCAAGCTCTCCTTCCAGTCCCACGATTCACCTAGCGTGCGACCCAGGCCAGCTACTTGCACTTCTGCCTACCTCAGTTTCCTCACGCGCACCACAGAGGCGCCTGTGACGGCTGCCGGGACACCTCCTTGCTGCCTGGTTTTGGCACAGCTGCACGACAGGGCCTCAAGGCGCTCCTGCAGCGTGCGTGCGTGCACACACACCCCCACCCCTCCTCAGTCTGTGATAGCAGTGTTGTGAGAATTAACCCAGAGTTTCAGTGGCTTGTTTGAAGTACAAGGGAATACTAGCTAGCAAATGCTAGCACCAAGCAAGGCGAGAGAAGGAGGTTTATGCTTTAAAAGCTTTGATTTCTTCATTTTTCAAAGGGCAGGGAGTAGCAAGTAGGACCGTGAGGCTGCGCAGCTGCCTGGGAAGCACTGGGGCATGAGGCTCCGCGGGGAGACTGAACTGCCCAGGCAGGAGAGAGGAGCACAGCGGCTGCCCCAGAAGCCTCGTTACTGGAGCAGTCGGACGTCACAGCCCAGCAAGCAGCAGCCCACTTCCCTTTTTTGAAACGAAGGCAAGGAAAGAAATGCCTTGCTAGTATTGAAAACAAGCCTGGAGAGCAGAAGCGAACACTTCCCCTCTGCTGCGTAGGCTGCTGCTATGGAGTGTGCCAGCAGGCACTGCCACTGAACAGCTGGAAGAGTGGGCACGGGCAGGAGCACAAAGACGTAGCCTTAAAGATATTCACCACTGACTCTGGGAACAAGCAATAGGCTGCCCATGTGCCAGTGACTGAGTCAGAACGAACTGGCACTCCGTTTGCAGATTTTAGTCGCTTGCTGCGTTGATGTCCTTCACAATACACCAGTATATTAACTTACTGCTACAGTACTACTGACCTTCACTTGGGATACCTTCATCCCCATGTTCTGATCCCATTATTTTCAACCCTCAATTAAGTTACTTTAGATAGGAAAAAAAAATAACTGGGAAGGGGAGAAGAGGGAAACATAGTTCTTTGTGCCTGTAATCTTACAGCTATATCTGTAAGTCAAATCACAAATTTTTCTTGTATATGATTGTCAGGCAGAGAAAGCTCCTACCAGCACTTTATAACCTGGTTTTGAACACTCGCAATACCTATTTACATTAGCAAGCAATCAGCACCCACAGCAATTAACGTCTCATACACGGTACTCCAGTTGTGCATTCTCTAGTCGGTCATTTCTCCCACGGAAGTCTGTATTGCACAAGGCTTGTTTTGACAAGTTATTTGGTTTTTTATTCAAGAATCCTAGGTAATTTTCACTCCGATTTTCAGTTAGTCACTATATCCTCCAGGTGTATATAAGATCAACATAAAATAACAAACAGAGCTCATCAATCAAAAATTTATTTCATCTTTCTTATGTATTATGACTTTTTCTCTTGACTCCACGAGGAAAATTAACAGAAGATTTTTCACTACCAGTTATGCATTAATAGAAAAAGAAAACCCTTGAAGTGGAATGGATCTAAAGACTAACAGAAGTCTGAATTCGGCCAATTCAGTCTGAATTTGTCCACAACCGTTTGTGTATTATAATGAGAACCGAAACTGCCTGGTATCAAAAGCACTATCAAAGCCTAAACCAACGCTCAGCTACACTGAATCTGTAACGCACAAAATTCTTACAATTCTCATTCCCTTTCAATTTACATTCCCACACACAAAGCCTTATCCCCCCCATACTTGTCACAAGCAGAGTCATTTATGTTTACACTTGTGATCATAGCAAGAGTGCTACCAAACCATTGGTCTCCAGACCAAAGTATTATGTAAGAGACCACGCACAGAACAACAAGTGGATGCTTGTTCTGTGCAAGCTCAGGACCCATCTGGTAGAAGTCACATATAGACATAGCATGGATACAGAAATAGTAAAAAATTCATTTTTGAAATAACGACAAAGAATGCCTTTCTATTTCTGACAACATGTGGAATGAAGATATACAATTCCTGATGTTTGGGGTGTTGAGGTCATGTTAATATTTATGACATAGAATTAATGGAGAAAAAAAAAAAATCGGCCAATAGAATCCCCCAAACCAAGCAGGTACCATGCTAGGTTAATGAGGTTTTCAAAAAATCTGAGCTAAGTTTCAGAAGCTTAGGATGATTTTAGCATTGTAGTTTGGACCAAAAGTGACAACAGCAGGGGTTCCGGTGGAGCTTTGCATTTGCATTTCCAGGGTTTGTTCTAACCTCTATAAACTCAAAACAAAACTAAGCTAGTGTGAGCTGAAACCAGAGGTTTGAGTGAAAAAACCTGTGAGTGGAAACCACTGAGCCTGAGAATCAAAACCAACGTTTGGACCTGCGCTGCGCACATGCCTGGCAAGCCTGACACAAATGTTAGTTTTCCTCGCATATAACTCTAAGCCCAACTAATTTTTTCACCGAAAGCAAGGGCTTGGGGGCCAGGGAAAGGAGGGAATTAATTTGAAATGGCATCTCCTAATGAGCAAATAAAGATTAGAAACCTCGGGATCTACTCGTGCAAGAGCAGGGAAATTACCTTTGCAGATTTGGTTTGCAAGAGATGAAGAACAGAAAGAGAGAAATGGTACTGTGGCCACAGGGGAAAATATATGACAACTGCAAGTTGTGTGGTTCAGGCAGCTTCAGGGAGTGCTGAGAGATTTCAGAAGGTGGACAGATTCCTTTCTCATTAATGAAGGGGCCCTGACTCCAGATCCGCCGAACTCGCTCTGAGTGGAAGGCTATTCAGCTCTCTCCTTTGATTGAAAGCATGAGCCTGTTACTTACGAGCTCTTGGTAGCTCTCCTTTTAATAGGAAGTTGGGGGAAGGGGGAAGACAGCTGGAGGGGCGGAAGGAAAAGATGGGTAGCAAAAAACGCTGGTAGCTGAACATGGGACTTGAAGGGATTTGCAGGACAGGCCTTTGGGGAAAGGTTAAAAGCTTACAAGGTAAGTGATGCCTTTCCTGGGCTGATTTTTCTTCCCTTGTTGTTCACTGACAAGTTAAGGAGAAAACTTCTCTACATCTTCAGTCCAGCCTTACCCTCCCTACTTTCTCACAGTCTGACCACATCATTTAGCATGGAACATATTAGCATGGAACTAAAAAATTGCTGATTTTCAATTTTTTTTTCTATATCAGCTAGATATCAGCTGTATTTGAGTAATGCTGAAAAAATACTAAATAAATAAAATCCTGACCACTTTTACTGCTGCAACAGGGAACATGCTGCTTGCTGTTCTAAATTGTACACAGCCGCGAGCTCTCGCCAGACTTTGTGTGGGCTTGAAATGTTCTTTTAGTCCTTTGCAGCTGAAAGCTGAACACGGATTATCACTGAAAGGATATGAAAGACGATGTTGGGACATTTGCCATAACTATACAGGATCACTCCTCAAAGCGATCATAAATGTGAGCAGATTACTTAGCTCAGTTTTGAGGACTGTATTGCCAGCTAGCTGTTCCTGTTAAAGGTTACATTTTTATATGGAAAAAAAGAGGATGAAAAATACAGTTGAAAGAAATCCACACATATTGCACAAACGCCCATGACAGGTACTTGCTTGTAGTTAAAGGGCGACACGCAGCAAATGTGTCTAGGCTTTGGCATGTACTTTAAAAGGACAGAATCTAAACTCCTCTTCAAATAATTTGGGCATAAGTGCCTTCAGTGAATTTTAACATATTTCAGCATTAAAAAAGCTTAAATAAAAATTAATATGAAATATCATAATTATTATAGCAGCAGTGTAAGAGCACTTCCTTTGTAATGCGAGTTGTAAAATATCAAATTTTAAAGACCTGATTGATGCTTTTAAAAGACAGAGTATTATTAGTAGTTGAATTAGTATTCAAATCTTTCAAAAGCAACGTAGTTACAGTTACTGTTGGAGTGAGTCCAGAGGAGGGCCACAAAGATGATCAGGGGACTGGAGCACCTCTCCAGCGAAGACTGGCTGGGAGAGTTGGGGTTGTTCAGCCTGGAGGAGAGAAGGCTCTGGGGAGATCTTACAGCAGCCTTCCAGTACCTGAACGGGCCTTGCAAGAGAGCTGGGGAGGGACTTTTTACAAAGGCACATAGTGAAAGGATGAGGGGTAACAGTTTTAAACTGAAAGAGGGTAGATTTAGATTAGAAATTCTTCATGAGGAGGGTGGTGAGACACTGGAACAGGCTGCCTGGAGAAGTCATGGATGCCCCCTCCCTGGAAGCGTTCAAGGCCAAGTTGGATGGTTCCTTGAGCAACCTGGTCTAGTGGAAGATGTCCCTGCCCATGGCAGGGAGTTGCAACTAGGTGATCTTTAAGGTCCCTTCCAACCCAAGCCAGTCTATGATTCTGTGAAAATGCTTTAAACTCACTCAAGCATAGCCAAACCTGTTGAAGCAAGAAGTCTTCATCTGTTTCGTGTTTTGACCAATCCACAGCTGTAACGTCTAGAAATGGCATTTTGTTCCTTAAAGGCAAGCTCCAGATGACATTTCAGACCAGAGTTCATATACTCAACCGAGGATACAATTTTATTTGAATTCATAAAATCAGGCATGAATTTGCCTGTAAGCTTCCTAGTTAGCGCACAACGCTGCACTAACTTAGAGTCCTCTGAGACAAGAATTTCAAATAAAATCCAAACTACTAACAACTGGAGCTCTCTGGCCATATGCATGCATGTTCAGGATCTAGTCCAAAATCTGATAAAAATCAGTCTGATAAAACACAAGGTGACACATAATTTATACAAACACAAAAAGTATCAGAGAAAAATTAGAACTATCACTTTCAAAACCATTTGAGCATAACAGACTCGTTCAACATCCTTCCTTTTCATTTTTAACTACTTCAGTATTTCAAGAATCTCATTTTGGGCAAAATATGAAATCAAAGTACTAGAAAGGAATAAATAAACTTACCTGATTAATAACTACTTTCTAAAAACAAGTAGGTGACTTCTAAGTAAACTACTTGATTGCCCAACAGGCATAGAAGGCATTCTTCAAGAAGGATAAAATTTTTTTTTTGAACAACCATTTTCTACAGTTTATTAATCAACAACATAAAAAGAAGAACTGAAAGGTGCAGAGAACTGTGCTCCGTTTATAAAGCAAGGGACTAGATTTTCAGTTATAGGTACTAATCTTGCTGGTGTCTATGCATGCCTGAATCCAGTTCAAACTGTATTTTGCTAGTTTTTATCTGTTGCCTAGGAAGATTTGCAGGCTGTAATAACTTTGGTTGTGTTCTAAACTGAGCAGAGATCTTGGTAGGAAACTGAACAGGCAACTTCAAGATAAATCTAAGTACTACCTGTGTATTGACTTTGGGTGTAACTTCAGTGCTGTAACATTTGAAGCGGTATGATCTTGATCTGGTGGAGCTCCTAGGTGCAGATAATATTAATAGTCACTTTGGCAAAAACAGTATATCCAGACTTACACAAAACGCTAACAAAATATTTTAAGTTTTTGCTCTTGCTAGATGTGTTAATAAGACAATTTGTATTTGCTTTTAAAACACAAAATATATGAGGAATTTGACTTTCAAAGTCAAGGGTGTCATCACAATATAGAGGAAGGGATTATAAGCAGTAACAGTCATAAAAGATGAGGCCATTTAACTCAGTAATGAAACTAGTGGCTTGTGATTGTAGAAAAAAGTAATACGGCTTAATGCAAATTATACAGTAAAGCACTTCAGTGCTTAACATGCTAATCCTCAAAAAACAGTTTTCATCATTTCATACACTGCAAACGTCTATAAGCGTATGCTAGCGAGAGGCTGCTTGCAACTGCATCTAGCTTGCAGGGAAAAAAAGGCACTGTAACATTTGTGAGGTTGCAAGAAGGTTTAAACAACTGCAGTTATTATGGGATATTTGCAAAATTTCAAACAGGAATTAGGCACGTGATGTATTTGAGCCTCTACAAGTTTCTTTCATTTGGCGTGATCAGATTCAAACCGGCTGCAATACAAAGCAGTTCACGCAGCACTCTTTAGCTCAGACTCTGCTCTCCCCAACCTCGTCAAAGCCTCAGATACTCAGCATATCTCCTATTCCTGCACGACAACACATGTTTCTGACTACACTCTCAGTTTCTTAGGAAACACGTGTCATTTCAAGCCATAAACTTGCTGTACACCAAAGGCTAATTCAGCAAAGCAGGACCTTGCACACCGCATCCCCTCAAGCAGTACTCAATAAAATTACCCAGCTAATCCCACTGCTTGAACAGCAAGCATCTTCAGATTCCCACTGCACTTCTTACCAGTTTCATTTGAATTTGGGTTGAGTTCGGAGAGGGAAAGGAGGAAACCAGTATGAGTAGAAGAAAAGCAAATAAAGGATACCTAGGACACCTGGAAGCGTTCGCAATTTCCGCATAACAGTCTTGCGGCACTAAAGGGAAAAGGAGTCATTAGGCAACACTGAAAAATCAACCTTTACTTGGGACTTTATCTAAAACCTACTGAAGTCACTTAGATGAGTTCTACTGCCTCCAATGAGTTTTGTACTATGACCCAGATCTGCAGCATATGGCACCCCTTCTATAAGATCATTATGAATTTATCATCATTTATTTCTGAAAGAAGACTAAGGAATGTCCCAATACCACTAGCAAAACAGTATTTCCTCACTCTTTAAAACATGCACGCACATATACCACAAGAACAATGCTGATTGCTGACTTGATGCTCTTTGATGTGTGAACACATAAGACAATTGGAGACATTCCAATTATCTCCAGTTCAAAGTCAGGCCAAAATTAGAAGCAGTTATGAATAATGTATTAGGTTTTCGTAGAAACAGCAATGCTGAGCAGAATAAAGATGAAAGTTTAGCTTAGCTGTGAAGACGTTAAACAGGTAAGCAACACTGCTTCCTTAAACAGACACGTTGGAATTGCACACCCTCAGAAGTTCAATTAACAAAACATATGTCAAAACAGAGTTTTGTGACAGATTATAAATTGCTTTCAAATGCACTTCTGATGTTTTAAGGACAATATTAGAAACCTAACTTTTTATGTGAAACTTCCTCTAACTTCTTTGTGAGGCTTTTTAGAAGAAATAACTACATCAAAACCCGTGTCATTTACCAAAGCAGCCCAGAAGTTTGTTCCGAGCCAAAAGATGCATCTTGGAAGGTTTATTAGCAGACATGTATGTCAATGCATTGGCCCCGATCCTCAAAGGATGCTAAGCAGTCTATTTCAATTCATTTCAGAAAGCTTACCAATTTCATTAAAATCTAGCATTTTAATTAAGGAATAAATGACTTCCAAGTAGTAACGCTTCTAGTTGGTTAAACTATACTTGCTTGGATGTCTATATTATATTCTAGATAAAGATGCCCAGTGAGTGTTCCAGCATTGTCTTATATTCCTACAATTCTATTTTACTTTGTAGAGTTTTGGGAAAAAAATCAGAACTCAGAAGATTATCATGATAGTGCAGATCGTAAGAATGAGAAGATACATATGGCTAATTTGTTTGGGGTTTGCACTCTGATAAGAGACCTGTTTTCTATTATCTACCATGTATATCTTCACAGTTCTTTGTAACTGTGGGCAATCTGAGGTAAGCCTTTCCAGTAAGGCAACGGCTGGCACTTGGGCGCAGTGCCTTGTTACTGAAGTTTTGACAAGGGTAACTGACAACAGGCCACAGATGATTTTTCATAGTTTGTGTATGACGTTATCTGTACCATTTAGACGCCCTTGTTGAAATCCTGTGTTGCCTTCCTTCACTGACTTCAGTTTAAGGACACTAGTATTTTGCAAACCATAAAAATGCAGTGACTGCATAAAGCAATCCCGTATCCTCTAGATTTTTAGTAGCAGTAAACAAGCTTTAGCAACAACAACAAATTATATCACCCAATAGACTCACTGAGAACTACAATAAAGCACACATTTCAACAAATTCATAGAACATCTGTTAAAAAAGTTAATTAACGTACCAGCTACTATGAATTAGTATCTTTTATATAATGCAATGCTAGAGCAATTCTGTGCTTTCATTTACTTTACAAAGTAACTACCAATAAAAAACACCAGCATATACAGTGTTTTCCATCTTTTGTTTTAGAATTACAATTCCATTTCCTAGAACCAACCTCTCCACTTGAACAAACCCTTCTTTACTTCAATAGACGTAGGTGTGAGGGGGGTAGGCATTTGACTTCTCTACCAAGGGCATACAGCAGGATTGTGCTAAACTTACAACAGAGACGTTTAAAATGCCAACACTTGAGTGGCTCTATAGTCTCAAATTTCCCCTGCATCACTCAATTTTCATGCCAGTGAAACAGCAGATCCAACAAGAAACACGGAAGTAGGAACAATGTGATTTTCATCCTTTTCTGGACTGGTCTTGCATCAAAGTGGAATACGACAGGAAATTTCTCAGCTACTGATCTCAGTGATGCAATGCAGACTGGTGTGTAATCACGGGAGGATTTTGTCTATAATGTTTAATATTATGCTCATAATCATTCTTGGAACAACATAAAATGATACAGTATCATGTCTTCAGTAGGTAGAGAACTCTCCTGATTAACATATCTACAAAACACATTGAACACACACAATAAAGCATTTTTAAATCTCACTGATCAAAATTAGGGTAGACTTCATGAATGAATTTGAAAAAATAGTTATTTAAGTAACTTAATGCCTTTGCAACACTTCATGTGAACCAAGTTGTATTTTTACGTCAGGATTAGGCCGCCTGACTTCCTTTTAGCTAAATCTACAGCACAACTACCTCCCAGCGGGACACGTCATAAATTTAGGATTTCTAGCTCATCTTTGCTGTGCACATATCCTGTGGGAGCGACTGAAGAGAAAAAGAGGAAATTATAAAATGCTCATAAGGAATTAGCCTCCTGCACAAGGAAAAAAGTAATCCAGTTTTCAGTGAAAGTTCTCAAGTTATCAATGAGTACTGCAACACAGTGAAGTCGTTACTATTAAATGGCTGCATTTGAAGGCAAGGCACTTTGAAGTTATTTTCCTGCACGTAGATCTTACAGAAATGTAAGAGTACTACCTGATCAAAACTCCCTCATAATTAGGAAAGTTAAGGGCATTATGATTATGAATAGACTGCCCAGGAAATCTGCCATGACATGGAAGGCTTTTACTTCCAAACCACCAGCTCAAACCTCACACAGACAGTAGCTAACTGTGTATCAGTGCAGCGGACACACTGGCACCACGGAGGCACAGGGAAGGGAAAAAGAAAGAAAATCCTTTCACTCTTGCTATCCAAAGAAATTTAAAATTTTTTGGTGATATTTTAATGGTTATGTAATATACCTGTGTGTGCGTGTGTATACACATATGAGCAAGAGCTTTACATAACGTTTTACATTTTGCATGTATAGTAACACCAGTTTGTTTAAAAAGCTTACTGAAAGAAAACTAAATAATGGAGTTGACAATATTTTCCTGAACAAGAGGAGGCCACTCTTCTGAACCACATTTAGTAATTCTTTATTAAATATATTTTTATTGCAGCCATTTCTTACAGATGGCTATCTGCTTCACAAACCCAGCCTGTATCTCTCTATAGCTTTTTTCCTCAGATACGCATACAATCCGGACCCATTTCTATCTTGTCTAGCTCTGGAGAAAAAACGTAGTTCAGAAAGCAGGAAACAGGGAAAACAGCATCAGCCACAGGAGCACTCTGTGAATTCTACAGTGATTACAGACTTCTGAGCTCTAGTTCCAAAATCTTTCACCAACATGACTATTTATTTTAGCGAGTTTTGGCATCCAAGCACAAATGAAAATAATTTAAAAAAAAAAAAAAAGCGCAAACTGCCATGTTCAAAAAAGTTCTCCAAACCTGAGCTAAAACAAGTTCTGCCCATTGCATGCAGAGCTTTTGCAGACCCAAGAACTTCATCTAATGGGAAACAAGCGAGCACCAGAAGGAACAAGGTTCCCCTGCGGAAACATTATCAGCTTTATGTTTCCCACGGGCTTGTGCCTGGGGAATCCCCTTTGAAGCTGCGAGCTGACGTGACATCTGTTTCATGCCACTGGAGCGAGGCAAACAGCAGCAGTAAGGTTGAAACCCAGACACATAGGAACACACAGGACTCTTGAACTCACTATATTTCTTTTATGCTGTTTGAGTCTTCTGGTGAGAAGCTAGGGAAGAATATAAATTGTAATGTTGAAGTAAAATAATAAAACAACCTCCCTAAATGTTCTTTAATATTGGTGCAATGAACTTGAAAAAGGCAGAAAAAAGGGTGACAAATTCAATAATTATTATCCTAGTGACATCAAAACAACTAAGTGTTCTGAAAAAAACATATTCAAATGGAAGCTACTGAAACCTGGTATCCTATGACAGAGCTAGCTTTTAGATGAGTGCCGGTCTTAAACGGCAAAGTCAAACATGTTCAAGGCGCACGTTGTTTTTTCATCATCAGTTATTTGAATTGTGACTTCATCAATACAGAGCACAGGAAAAATAAATAGTGTCTAGGAAGACACTAAATCTTTGTTATTTGTAGTTGACTTGCATTTATTTCCTTATACAGATACTATCATAAAGGGTTGAGCCAAAGTAGCTCAGTCATATTAATTCTTTGACTGATTGAATTCAAGATGCTTCACCAAACAGAAGACTAAGTAATTGTTCCGTTAATTTTTCTAGCATGCAGGTAGTTCACTGAATTTTTTTTACTTTCAACACCTATGCATATGTAGCAGGGGGGTTGTTCACTTGCAGATTAGTCCTCAGCTCAACTCAGTGCAAATCTGACCATGTAGGGTCATCATACTTCAGTGTTTCGTGTTCAATAGTTCATGCTTGGATAGCCTGAGGCTGCGTCCTGGGATATATAAGATAGCATAAATAGACATATATATGAGACAATATCCTATATTCTGTACTACTCAGCATCAACTCAGTATACATTTGTTTATTCACTATGTTTGTGATATGATCGAGCAACCCTTGCGGCCAGGAAGGCCAATGGCATCCTGGGGTGCATTAAGAAGAGTGTGGCCAGCAGGTCGAGGGAGGTGATCCTGCCCCTGTACTCTGCCCTGGTGAGGCCGCATCTGGAGTACTGTGTACAGTTCTGGGCTCCCCAGTACAAGAGAGACAGGGAACTACTGGAGAGAGTCCAGCGGAGGGCAACAAAGTTGATTAGGGGAGTGGAGCATCTCTCGTATGAGGAAAGGCTGAGAGAGCAGGGTCTGTTCAGCCTGGAAAAGAGAAGGCTGAGAGGGGATCTGATCAATGCTCATAAGTATCTAAAGGGTGGATGTCAAGAGGACGGGGTCAGACTCTTCTCAGTGGTGCCCAGCGACAGGACAAGGGGCAATGGGCACAAACTGGAACACAGGAAGTTCCACCTGAACATGAGGAGGAACTTCTTTACTGTGAGGGTGACAGAGCACTGGAACAGGCTGCCCAGAGAGGTTGTGGAGTCTCCTTCTCTGGAGATATTCAAAACCCGCCTGGATGCATTCCTGTGCAACCTGCTCTAGGCTAACCTGCTTTAGCAGGGGGGTTGGACTAGATGATCTCTAGAGGTCCCTTCCAACCCCTACCATTCTATGATTCTATGATTCTATGAAGTCCTTCCCGAGTAGCTCAAACTATGCTGAAACACTCGGTAGCTGATAAGTCTCATCTATACGCACATTTCTAAGCGGGCTCGGGGGCTCATCCATCTGTTTGCTAGCTCTTGTTATTCATCAAAATGCTTTCTCAGAAATAAATTAATTTTTGAATATTTAATTTGGTGACAACTTCTTGCTAAAATTAAACCATATTTAACTTCATTTTCCCAATATTTCTCCATGTCTTTTGCTTAAGATATTAAGACTATGATACCTTGATTCTGTTCCAAATAAAGTCATTAGAATTAAACCAACAGCTGTTAACTGCCCTGTAAACCGAGTAGATTTTAGCCCACCCTAAAACTTTCCTAATAATCACTACTGAACTTCTTGGCTGTGTCAGCAAAAAGAACACAAGCAACAGATGCGTCCAGGAACTGAATTACTTGTAGTAATTCAGGTAAGACAGACACATCACATGTTTAATAGAAATTTGTTTTGTGTTGCACAGCTTTTGTACAACTACAAGTGGGTTACTGCAAATGAGCTCATCAGCCCAGCATTTCTCACCATCGGCTGTAAAATAAAATTTGTAAAACCAAAGAGATTGAAAACAGGAAAAAAAAAAAAGAAATTGATCCCATCATTGACCTTAATGAATCTTCCAAAATACCTGTGGGAATGCTAACAGTGCTGCTGTCATAGTTTCTGCTAAAGCAAACAGAAGGTTGACTAGTCAGACTAGCAATTTTGATCAGCTAGTTGTGATGCCCTGAAGCTTATTCCACTAAAAATAAACTTATTTTCTGTTGAGCTGGTTAAAAGAAATAGCAACCCACGTGCATTTACAAAAATACCATATCAAGAAGATTGACATCAGCAGACACGCAGTTTATTCTTCCCCTGGGCACCAAACTGCTGATGTATGTACGTGCTCCTTTCTTGGCATAATTGATTTTCACTTTCTGCACAGTGGCACATTCTTGGAATAGCTGGTGTCGGCAGCATGAATATGCAAGTGAAGGACACACTAGCTAGGATAAGACCAGAACTCCTTCATCTTGAACCCAAGCCTGAACCCAATTTAAAATAGAATATCCTTCGCTTTTAAATATTCAGCTTAAAAAGACCTAAAATAAAATTAATAAAAATAGTGCATATTACATCAACACACCTCTGCTCTTCCACGTTATAGTCAAAATCAGACCGAGTAACGAACTTTAAAACCAGTTTTTTTATCCTTTTTCTGCCCTTTCTTGGAAAACAAGACATGAGAAACAGTGAGCAGACTCCATCTCCAGAAAACATATAACATTAATAAGAATGGAACAGATCTACAACTATAGTAGAAGCAGCTGTTCAACTACACCCTGATTGCCTATATTGTCATTTATGCATGACAAGTTGTAGCAGCTCCCTTAAGTAGAGCAGGCTAAGCTAACTACCTTTTTCTGAGATCTTTCCCTTTCATTCTCTCTCTGACTAGCTCTCCTATGCATTTAAAGAACCTGAGGTCCTCAGACTCCTCTAAGATGTTTCTCTTGCTACATCATTTATTCAAAGGAGTATCACCCCTTTTTATTTGCCTTTTTTTTTTTACCAAAGCTGATTCAGCCACACTAATCAAGAATACAAAAAGGACATCTATGATATACCACAGTGTTGTTTCCCAACTGGATGTACCTTAAATCTCAATCAGCAGGCAAAACAATTCCTAAAAAGCTACAGAATTCTACAGCCAGAGCACCTACAAAAATCAGGAACCAAACTGACTGCTAGGGAACTTCTTCAGGCAGCTGTGCCAAAATAACCATTAAAATCTCAGTCACTGATTAACAGCCACACACTAGTATCATAGGCAACTTGTGTCAGACTATGTTAAATCTCCTATTTTGGCAAAGGCACAAGAAAGTGGGGATTAGCGCCATGTCCTCTGTAAATCCTGGGGAAGAGCTTTCCTTTCAGTCCAAGGGGGAGCTACAGTACTGAGCATCAGTGAAAGATCAGTTTCACACTGCTCAGCAAACAGTTATTCTCAGCGGTGTCACAGGGCTGACCTTATGCCAGTGAAAACATAGTTTGCTCCACAGATATATAACTGAATTTTCACAACTAGTCTTCCCTTTCAGGTAGAACTGAAAAGAGACATAGCAATGAACCACACGTTAAGTTGTTGTTCTACTTTCAGCTTGGTTTGCTCTGAAAATTGCTGGGTATCTCAGGGGTAGAAGCTGGTCAAGACCTCTTCAGCAAAACATTTTAAAAATGGAAAATGCCATTTCAAAACGACAACATTCATTGGCTCTGACAAAACTATCATGTGGAAAGATTCATCGTGTCCCAGGTCAGAGAGAGACACAAAGGCACGGTCAATAATAACCACAGACTGATGGTTAGAGCGTTCAACCTCACTTCCAGTCTCCAGCTTAAAAAGCTTTGCTCAGTTCAGAACCACGATTAGAAACTCTTTTCTCCCACTCCCATCTGCTGCCTGGTTATTAATGTGCCATCAAGTTATTCTGCAGCACGAATCTCGAAAATTTACAAATCTTCAAATTCATCCAAAAGTGGTTTGAGAACAGCTTTCAAATCTTAAAATGTGCACGCAACAAGGAAATCTTGAACACCTGTGCAGCCCTACAAATAAGACCAAAACCATCATGTTCCCTAAAGACGTTCGCCCGAGGCTTTGAAGCTCTACTACATTCTACTCCTTAAATTACAAATTCTTACAAATGGTCCATACTAGCTTGTGTCCATGCAAAAGCCCCATCTGAGGCCACTGCTCTTACTGCTTGTGGAGTTTAATGGCGTTTCCTAGACAAATTCCTTATTTCAGGTCCCAATGAAATGGTTCAGTCTAACCAAGGCCCTCAATCAATAAAAACCATTAATGTACTGTGCATTTTCAATTTACCACTCTTTGTCCTGTTCCAAATGACAATATTAGGCTATACGCCTTAAAGCCCTCCAAAATATACTGCTGTAACTATAGTTGTAAAGGTGATGGGCATGCAAAACGGTTTCTGGAATCACACTGCTCTGTGGGTATAAGGTACTACTGGAACAGAGCGTAACACACAAATGTAGCGACCCTCTGTACCCGGGCCCCTTTTAAGGCCCGTAGATCTCTGGGTAACAGTTCAGACTCAACCTCAGAGTAAGAAACAAGGCTACACACTAAATCCAATTATGCTTCAAAGACCTAAGCAATGTGCTGTATTCATCCCACATAAAAGGGCGAGAAGGAACTGGTGAAGGCCTGATCCCATTTTGTTATTTAATCAACGCTATGAAGAATGTCATACACAATTAAGTCCACTGCCCATGCTGACTCCTCTGTTTTTGTCCCTCTGCTTCTTTTACTGTAGATGCTTTAAATCATGTTGACATCTTCTGTTAAATGAAACTAAATGCTAATAATAACCAGATCTGTGTGGAAGGTGACCAACAAGTGATTTGAGTAGCTTGACAATGAAAGCTCCGAAGGCAGCATTTCTAGGACAGTCCCTTTATACTTGAGGTTACAGCCTCAGATCAGCGTTAACGACACTTACAATTACTTGCTTTTCTAAAGCACAGTTACGTTTTAAATATACACACTGGCGCATTTCAATAAGTTGTTTCCAAAACGCTGTTTTCTAAGACCAGTGCAAAAATCTCGTTTCTTCTTTCCTGACTCTCACATCTAACTTTATAATCTTCATTCTCAAATTGATTTCCCCTTCACTTACACCCAGGTTTCTTTGCTAATATTCCTTAATTTTACCAAGTTATTGACCAGCAACTTTACATTTAGGAGGAGATGTAACCGCACTAGGAGATTATATTCCAACACAGCAAAGCAAAAACCTACTGTCCAAATATAAAAACGTACAAAGTAAATGCAACGGTGTGAAAACATCCTTATCAACACCCTCACAGATGAATACTGAGGCACAGTGGGATTAAACAATTTGTCCAGCAACTCCGTAGCACAAGCAAGAACAGAACTCAGATATTGCAAATGCCAATCCAGGTCGTTAATCATAAAATAATAGAAGACGTTATACTGGCGTTAGCCAGCGTAAGAGAGGCTGAAGCAACCTTCAAGGTTGAGACAGTCACGGCTTGACAGCTGCTGACTCACTCTGCAGCGAGATACTCCTCTGAGTACCAGCTGGATTGAACCATAACGCTGTTGCATCAAAAGCAAGCTACAGACCAAGCACAGGCTCTGCTGATTAAACTTGGCTCTAAGGTCCACCCACCAGTAACATGAGCCAACACGTAACGAAAACATCTTCAAAATGCAAGCAGTTTGTTTACATACTACATTATATTACATAACTACAAAAACAATTAGACCTTTGAGAGTTTCTTTATTGACAGATCTCAACATTCAGAATCTAGATAGCTAAAGGTCACCATCCACACTTTACAGAAAGAGAAACTGAAATAACACGATTCATCTGTTACATGCCATAGGAGCTGAATTTGGGTCTTCAGCTTCTCTGATTTAGAAAAAACTACCTTTCCAACAACATTGCAAGACCACACAACACAGTGCCCCCAAAACTAAGCATCATGTATGCTAGAAAAGGAAAAACATACATTTCCCTGAACTTGCATTCTCTAACACACACCCCAACGTTTATATACACATACGTGGGCATATATAGAAACAATACGCACACACCCCCTTACATACACATACAAAAAAATCTAAACAGAATCTGCTAGACTGCAGAACGAAGGAGCAGGAAAAAACGCTTTGATACGGTGCCAATAAGCACAGCATAGGGAACTGCAGAGAACAGGATAAGTCTCGGCCATTTGTCTCTACATATATTACTTTGGCTTTTATCCAACTACGGCAAGAGTCAGCTCCCATGCAGTCTGTACTCTGGGGAAGAAGTACAGTCCATCAGCTATTCCAAACCTTGGTAGAAACCCTAGGTGCTCTTCACGGTGCTTACTGTGTGGTGGTATAATCGGCCTTTGCCTATAGATCAGAGTACAGATAAATGACTCTCAGAGAAGAGGCAGCATATATAGCTAGTACAGTTTTCTTTAATCCTATTAGAATATTTCTGAATTCCTACATGTCTTAGTTCCAATGACAGGACGGATCTAATTTCTGATGCCAAAACAACGCAAAAACACAAACAAACAAAAAGATCAGGTATTGTTTTTACAACAGATTGAATCTGTGACTAGAGCTCGATTAACTGTGTATGTTTTACCAAGATGAATGGATGCAAACTTTTACAAGTCTCAGCAAATGTTTGAGTAAGGTGGGAAAACGGATTAGCACAGAAATAGAATGAGATCCGGTATTTGTTTTTCACACGTACTTATTTGCAGACTTGCTGGTAGTGTTCGTAGCTGTAAATATTAGATGAGTTATTAAAAGGTGGTCATCGTCTTCAGAGAGAAATATTATCATATTTAGTATACAGTGTTAGCCTATGAATTCCTACCTCCTGCTTTCGATAACCTTTTTTAAAGATGTTTGAATAAGACTTGACAAAACTTGTCCCTCGCCCTCCTCTAGCGTTACACACTGGCATCGTGACATGGTACTGCAGCAGGTCATACCGCTGGATTCAAAGCCCATGCCGCCTGGGACTTCCTTGACGTCCAAGGCAGGCAGCGTGCCGTAACCGAGGAAAGCCTCGGAGTAAACAGGTATCAGATCTGCTACAACACCCGCGTGCTCTAAAGGTTGTGGCGTACAGCTAAGATACAAGAGTGAGACCAAGAGCAAAGCAAACGTGGCAGGGAGGAAAAGGACTGACTTTTCAAGTTGTCACTGAAGAGAAAAAGCTCATCTTAAGTAAGGAAAATAAACTCTGCAGCAGATCTGTTAAGATTTGGAAACCAATCAGGAATTTGGTAAGCAAGCAGTAAAGATGATGAGTAGCTATGAATCCTTTTAATATTATTAGATGTTTGGGATGGATGACAGTGCTTGTCCTCAAATAGCGAGCCAATGGGAATACACTCGTCATACTCTTGACATGTTCCCAAATTCGTTTGCCCTGCCCACCTACCTAGACTGGCAGCTTACTTCCAAAAAGGCTTTTCCCACGTTAATCACCGTGGAAACCAGTAAGGCCTTCCGCTACATTTTCAGACAGAGCCGTTGAAGAAGTAAATTGAACAATAAAAATACAATTAACGAATACCTGGAGACAACGGGGCAAGCACTAAAACATCCCAACTCAAAATCAGGAACAGGATGAGAAAAACACGTTTAGGCGGGGAAAGGCTGCAAGGACGGCAACGCTCAGCGGCTGCTGCGTATCGATGACGGAGCCCGGGGGGCGGCCAGACGTACCCTCCGAGCGCTGCCGTCGGAGATCAGACCACACAAACGCCCCCGAGCCCGAGTGCGACGTCACGGGGGCGGCCCCGCGCCCTGTGCCCAGCCCAGACCCATCAGAGGACTGGCTCGGGCGATCGGAAAAGAGAAACGACCCCGGCTGGAAGAATAAAGCCGGCCATTAGCGAGCCCCTCCTCCCCCCCCCCCCCCCCCCCCCCCCCCCCCCCCCCCCCCCCC